>CM049858.1:5583486-5846018 GCA_027422415.1 Schizothorax lantsangensis
TAATGCCTGAAGAGTTTGGAGAACACCTGATAAGAGATCAGAGACCATTTTCTTCATACAGAATCTCTCCAGATCCTTCAGATTCACAGCTCCATGTTAGTACTTCTTCTCTTCAGTTCACCTCACTCATTTTCTGTAGGGTTCAGGTCAGAGGACAGAGACAGCCATGGTAAAATATTCATTTTGTGCTCAGTGACCCATTTTTGTGTTTATTTTGATGTTTGTTTTGGATTGTTGTCCTGGTGGAAGATCCAAACATGGCCCATTATAAGATTTCTAACAGAGGCAGTCAGGTTTTGATTTTTTATCTGTTGGTATTTGATAGAATCCATGATGCCATGCATCTGAACAAGATGTTCAGGACCTCTGGCAGAAAAACAGGCCCACAACATTAAAGATCCTGCAGTATATTTAACCATGGACATGGGGTACTTTTTTATCCCTGTTTGTACTAAACTCATCTGGTGGGTTTGCTGACAAAAAGCTTTTTTTTCAGTTTCATCTGACCATAGAAGCCAGTGCCATTTGAAGTTCCAGTCGTGTCTGACAACTGAATTTGCTGGAGTTTGTTTTTGGATGAGTGAGGAGAATTTTTCTTGAAACCCTCCCGAACATCATGTGGTGATATAGGGGATGTTTGATTTTTTTTTTTTTTAGGTTTCTGACCCCAAGACTCAACTAATCTCTGCAATTCTCCAGCTGTGGTCCTTGGAGAGTCTTTGGCCACTCAAACTCTCCTCCTCACCGTGCGTTAGGACGATATAGACACGTCCTCTTCCAGGCAGATTTTTAACATCTTTAGTTGATTGGAACCTCTTAATTATTACCCTGATGGTGGGAATGGGGATTTTCAATGTCTTAACTCTTTTCTTACAACCACTTTCTATTTTGTGAAGCTCAACAATCTTGTTCTTCACATCAGAAATATATTTTTTGTTTTTTCTCATTGTGATGGATGATTAAGGGAATTTGACCTTTGTGTTCCTCATATTTATAATCCTGTGGAACAGAAAGTCATGGCTGGACAATTTCATGCTCCTAGTCACCCTGGTGTGCTAAAAAATGTAAATATGAATGGGAATATACTTCAGAGATATTTTACTCATAAGAATTTCTAGGGGTGCCAATAATTGTGGCCAACATTCATTGGAGAAAAACAGTTATTTCACAATGAGATTTTCTCCCCACTTTCAATTGTTTTACTTCAATGATAGATTAGAATTTTGTGAATTTTTTGAGTGAAAGATCAAAAGGATAAACAATGCAGATTTATTTTCACAGCCGCCTTTGCTCATATTTATCAAGGGTGCCAATATTAGTGGAGGGCACTGTATATATATATATATATATATATATTTATATATATAATATTTATATTTATATCTATAATATTTATATATAATATTTATATATAATATCTGTATATATTTATATATATATATATATATATATATACATACATACATACATACATACACACATATATATATATATATATATATATATATATATATATATATATATACATATATATACATACACACACACACACACACACACACACACACACACACACACACACATATATATATATATATATATATATATATATATATATACAGTATATTAGTGTGTATGTATAATTTTTATCTCTCTCTCTTTATTTATTTATTTATTTATATATACAGTCAGGTCCATAAATATTGGGACATCGACACAATTCTAACATTTTTGGCTCTATACACCACCACAATGGATTTCAAATGAAACGAACAAGATGTGCTTTAACTGCAGACTGTCAGGTTTAATTTGAGGGTATTTACATCCAAATCAGGTGAACGGTGTAGGAATTACAACAGTTTGCATATGTGCCTCCCACTTGTTAAGGGACCAAAAGTAATGGGACAATAATAATCATAAATCAAACTTTCACTTTTTAATACTTGGTTGCAAATCCTTTGCAGTCAATTACAGCCTGAAGTCTGGAACGCATAGACATCACCAGATGCTGGGTTTCATCCCTGGTGATGCTCTGCCAGGCCTCTACTGCAACCGTCTTCAGTTCCTGCTTGTTCTTTGGGCATTTTCCCTTCAGTTTTGTCTTCAGCAAGTGAAATGCATGCTCAATCGGATTCAGGTCAGGTGATTGACTTGGCCATTGCATAACAGTCCACTTCTTTCCCTTCAAAAACTCTTTGGTTGCTTTTGCAGTATGCTTTGGGTCATTGTCCATCTGCACTGTGAAGCGCCGTCCAATGAGTTCTGAAGCATTTGGCTGAATATGAGCAGATAATATTGCCCGAAACACTTCAGAATTCATCCTGCTGCTTTTGTCAGTAGTCACATCATCAATAAATACAAGAGAACCAGTTCCACTGGCAGCCATACATGCCCACGCTACCACCACCATGCTTCACTGATGAGGTGATATGCTTAGGATCATGAGCAGTTCCTTGCCTTCTCCATACTCTTCTCTTCCCATCACTCTGGTACAAGTTGATCTTGGTCTCATCTGTCCATAGGATGTTGTTCCAGAACTGTGAAGGCAAGGAACTGCTCATGATCCTAAGCATATCACCTCATCAGTGAAGCATGGTGGTGGTAGCGTGGGCATGTATGGCTGCCAGTGGAACTGGTTCTCTTGTATTTATTGATGATGTGACTACTGACAAAAGCAGCAGGATGAATTCTGAAGTGTTTCGGGCAATATTATCTGCTCATATTCAGCCAAATGCTTCAGAACTCATTGGACGGCGCTTCACAGTGCAGATGGACAATGACCCAAAGCATACTGCAAAAGCAACCAAAGAGTTTTTGAAGGGAAAGAAGTGGACTGTTATGCAATGGCCAAGTCAATCACCTGACCTGAATCCGATTGAGCATGCATTTCACTTGCTGAAGACAAAACTGAAGGGAAAATGCCCCAAGAACAAGCAGGAACTGAAGACGGTTGCAGTAGAGGCCTGGCAGAGCATCACCAGGGATGAAACCCAGCGTCTGGTGATGTCTATGCGTTCCAGACTTCAGGCTGTAATTGACTGCAAAGGATTTGCAACCAAGTATTAAAAAGTGAAAGTTTGATTTATGATTATTATTCTGTCCCATTACTTTTGGTCCCTTAACAAGTGGGAGGCACATATGCAAACTGTTGTAATTCCTACACCGTTCACCTGATTTGGATGTAAATACCCTTAAATTAAACCTGACAGTCTGCAGTTAAAGCACATCTTGTTCGTTTCATTTGAAATCCATTGTGGTGGTGTATAGAGCCAAAAATGTTAGAATTGTGTCGATGTCCCAATATTTATGGACCTGACTGTATATATATATATATATATATAACTCTCATTATGTAAGACAGTGCTACAGGAAGGACAGCTGATCATCTTTACAGTGGCCAATCACATGTCGCTGTGTGTGTGTGTGTGTGTGTGTCCACCATCCCCCCATAAATATATGGGATAACATCTCACAGCTAGAGCTAACAAATCTGGTGCAGTCCATGAGGATGAGATGCACTGTAGGACTTAAAGCAGCTGGTGATGGCTGGTGGCCACAACAGATACTTTTGATCTTTCAAATTAGTTTGATTTCAATTTGCGTAACACAAGCAAAATATCTGAAGAATGTTTCATCTGTTTTGTCCATACATTAAATCAATAGGGACATAAAGAGAGCATAAAAGTAATCAATACAACACCAGTGGTTTGTTTTTGTTTTTTTGTTTGATTGATTTTTAAAAAAAAAAAATTGTTTATAAATGATACGATCACTTTGTATGATAAACAGAACGAAATGTAGGTGGTTATTCACAAATCACTGGTCACCTCACATATAACGAGTGCAATAGAAATATGGTGATCAGTTGCCATCATAACACAAGCACCAGTAAGGTTTGGATGTTATTCATGTGCTGCTACATTCTCTGGTGTTTCATGGAAGAAAGAAATTCATACAACTTTTGAGTGCTATTGAGGGGAGTAAATTATAACATTTAATTTTTTTTTTTTTTTAATTTTGTCATTTACTGACCCTCATGTTGTTCCCAAACCCATAAGACTCTTTAATTTAAGATGTTTTAATGAAACCTGAAAAAGTTCTGTCTCTCCGTTAAAAGACCATGTCTGTTATTACATCCATTTGCAGTATATTTTTCCTCTCCATCTCTAACTGTACTGCGCCAGAACAATAACCACAGTGACACTTGCAAAATGGGCACTTCATAATTCATTATTATCTGTATATTCACTATTATCTATTTTAAAACAATTGTCCATAATTGTCTAAAATACAGTATGCACAATCTGCAACAATACCCCATCCAGTGATGTCATGCTTTGTTTATACATAATAATAAAAAGATAAGCCTTAAATTTATGAACAATTTGTCCAATGACTGATCAGATTTTGTGTGCTAAGAGGCCAAACAATTTGTGCATCCCTAGAATGTGAAATAATTTGTAGTTTGCAATTAAGATAAATATAAATTACTTGTGGAATTGCAATGAATATGTTATCCCACCCAGTACTCAGAATCATGGCTTTTTAGATGTTAGACACTAAAACTAGTTGCTGAACGGTTTTCTATACCTACTTGAGGTTTTTGTTGAACTGTTGTTGATGTTACATGCATGATGTTCTTAAGAAGTTTTCTTTTCTGTCTTGTAGTAAATTCCGCCTGTCCTACTACCCCCATCGTTTGGAGAGTTTTAAGGAGATTTTAAGAGCATCATTTTTTGGAAAATGCGAGCACAATGTATATGGAGACTTCAAGCAATACACCCCAGGGCAAGGAGAGGTGCCCTGTTATTTCATTCATGTGGTTAAAAAGACTACTTAAAGCCACATGCGTTCTCTTTTTTTTTTTTTTGTTCACATGGAAAATTGGTTGTGAAAATTGGTCTGTGCAAAAAAAAAAAAAAAAAGAGACTAGGGCTTGTATGACATGATTTTAGTTATTTTGTTTTGTTGGGGGGATATGTTTTTCTCCTTTTTATTTACGCTTTCATTTTACACATTCTTAAGCATGAACATTTTACTTTACAGAACACTGCTAAAAGCATATCACACAGAATGTGTTTTTGTGTTCCACTGTGCTGCTTAATTGTTTTTTTTGTAAACAAGCATGAGACGGATGTCTTTGTCTGTCAAAATAAAAAGATAAATGCATAAATAACCCCAGTAACACTTTATTTTAAGGTGTCATAATACAGAGTAATTACCTAATTAAGTACTTAGTAGTAGCAGTTGTACTTACATGAAATAAAATGTACTTACCATGTAACTAAGTTATGGAACAGCCTGTAATTACAGTTTGTAATTATGTAGATGTAATAAGCAGCTACTGTTACACATATGTAACAGGCCGAGTCTGTTACACAGCTACTTGTACACTTAAGTACAATATTGATGCACTTTATTTTAAGTAGCTTATTCCTGTGTAATATTCTGTAATTTCAATGTAATTAGAAAGGTATTACATGTATTTAAGCTGTGTACTGGTGGGTTAAATCAAACTAAGGTGCAGCTGGATAAGGTGGACAGTATAGATACACATGAAGTACACTTAAGTACAATCTTGATACACTTTATTAGTAGCTTATGTCTGTGTACTTAGATTTATAATTACGTTGTATGAAGTCTGCAACACATATGTAACAATCTTTTGGTTACATAAGTAGCTGTGTAACAGACTCGGTCTGTTACATATGTGTAACAATAGCTGCCTATTACATCTGCATAATTATAAACTGTAAGTACAGGCTGTTCCATAACTTAGTTACATGGTAAGTACATTTTATTTCATGTAAGTACAACGGCTACTACTAAGTACTTAACTAGGTAATTACTCTGTATTATGGACACCTTAAAATAAAGTGTTGCCATAACCCTTTTATCACCCCTGAATATTAAAGCATTGTTGAATATGCTATGCAATATAAACGGATAAATAAGTAATATAAAAATGGTTGTGACACAAGTCTGCAGGTACATCCATGCTATTCAGACGAACAGCACTAATTGTGCTGTAGTATTACTTTTAAAAACAAGCAATATCATTATAGCCAGTTACTCTGTTTGAAAGCTGAAGTAGCAATTCATACTTTGTTTAAGAAACTTGCAGTGTGAATGTTTAAAAAAAAATCATGTTGAGTTAATAATTTACAACCCCAAATCAGAAAAAGTTGGGACAGTATGGAAAAGGCAAATAAAAAAAGAAAGTAGTGATTTCTAAATTTACTTTGACTTGTATTTCATTGCAGACAATATGAACACAAAATATTTCATGTTTTGTCTGGTCAACTTCGTCATTTTTTAAATATACATCCTTTCCTCATTTCATTCAGACCTGCAACACATTCCAAAAAAAGTTGGGACAGGAGCAATTTAGGGCTAGTAATGAGGTAAATTGGTTAAATAATGATGTGATTTGAAACGGTTGATGTCAACAGGTGATTGTAATTATGATTTGGTACAAAAGCAGCATCCAAGAAAGGTCTAGTCCTTTAGGAGCAAAGATGGGCCGAGGATCGCCAGTTTGCCAACAAATACGTGAGAAAATTATTGAAATGTTTAAAAACAATGTTCCTCAAAGAAAGATAGAAAGAGATTTGGATATTTCACCTTCAACAGTGCATAACATAATTAAAAGATTCAAGGAATCTGGAGGAATTTCAGTGCGTAAAGGACAAGGGCGCGAGCCTAAGCTGAACAACCGTGATCTCCGATCCCTCAGGCGGCACTGCATCAAGAATCATCATTCATCTATAAGCGATATCACCACATGGGCTCAGGACTACTTTGGCAAACCTTTGTCAAGTACCACAATACGTAGTTAACGAATGCACAGTTAAAACTGTACTGTGCCAAAAGGAAGCCCTATGTTAACAGTGTCCAGAAGCGCCGTCGACTTCTCTGGGCTCGGAGGCATCTGGGATGGACCATCACACAGTGGAAACGTGTACTGTGGTCAGATGAATCAGTATTTCAGGTATTTTTTGGGAGGAATGGACGCCGTGTGCTCCGGACCAAAGAAGAAAAGGATCATCCAGACTGTTACCAGCAACAAGTCCAAAAGCCAGGGTCTGTCATGGTATGGGGATGTGTCAGTGCCCTTGGCAAAGGTAACTTGCACTTCTGTGATGGCACCATTAATGCTGAAAAGTACATAGAGATTTTGGAGCACAATATGCTGCCTTCAAGAAGACATCTTTTCCAGGGACGTCCATGCATATTTCAACAAGACAATGCAAAACCACATTCTGCACACATTACAAAGTCCTGGCTGCGGAGGAAGAGGGTACGGGTACTTGACTGGCCTGCCTGCAGTCCCGACCTGTCTCCAAATGAGAATGTGTGGCGCATTTTGAAGCGCAAAATGCGACAACGAAGACCCCGTACTGTTGCCCACCTTAAGACTTGTTTGCAGGAAGAATGGGACAAAATTACACCTGAAACACTTCATCACTTGGTGTCTTCAGTCCCTAAACGTCTTTTAAGTGTTGTGAAAAGGAATGGCAACATTACAAAGTGGTAAATGCTTTACTGTCCCAACTTTTTTTGGAATGTGTTGCAGGTCTGAATGACAGGAAAGGATGTATATTTACAAATGACATGAAGTTGACCAGACAAAACATGAAATATTTTGTTCATATTGTCAAAGTAAATTTAGAAATCACTACTTTCTTTTTTTATTTGCGTTTTCCATACTGTCCCAACTTTTTCTGATTTGGGGTTGTAATTTCTCACTTATAAAGACAGTTGTTTCCAACTTCTTTCTTAACATTGTAACCTGAAGGAAGAATTGCTGAAAAATCCTTAGCAATTATGCACAGACTGTTGGTCTGTTATGGTGCAAACACAGATAAAAAAAAGATTTTACAAACCGTGTAAGTAAAAGCGTGATTAGGGTGTACATTAAACTTCACTTACACATAGTACATAATGAACCTTGAATACACAGTATGAAGTAGTCATGCATATGTGTATAACTGAATGTTCAGACAAATACATATCACTGCTGTGTGTCTTTCAAAAAATGTTCTGAATCTTTGCTTTTTTTTTCTTTTTTTTTTTTAAGGGTGCTTTAAATATGCACTAGCTGATACATAGTGTAATGATCCATATGTATGCAAATATTAAAGTTTACTGGACCTTTTTTTTCCTTTCAAATTGTGTAAATTGTGTATTATCTTGAACATCTCATGGAGTTTTTCCAGTGTCTCTTTTGGTTTGCTCATTGGTGGTTGTAAGGCTTTATTTTATTTTCCTTCATTGTGTTGACCCATATCAAAGTCCTTTGACACTCACACAATGTAAAGACTGTTGAATTCCAAAATAAAAGCCCTCCAAAAATCCATATATAACCTCCCCCTTTTGTGTCCTCTGTCATATCCACTGTTTTGAGCATCTTCATCTTCAAGACTAATAACTGTTCAGCCATTATATCATTCTGAAGTGAAACTGGTATGTGGAAACCAATTTCTTTCTAAAATTATAGAAAACAGTGTACATGGGAAAATTCAGGGATTTTTTTTTTTTTTTTGTAATTTAGCATCAGAGAGTCCTGACATTTTGTGACTGACACTCTGAGGTGGTGCACTATCATTCTTGTGCACAAACTGTTCTTTGGAAACAGGAATTATTGGGCTCATATATGGCTTTTATTGTGGAATTGTCAAGACTTTTATTTTGAAATGTAATATCATATTGTGTTGTTGTGCTGAAGATGTTTCAATCTGTTGAAGAGACTACAACTCTACCTTTTTTCACACCTAATTCCACAATGTTGTATCCAGTGAGAAGTAGCTGAATGCATTTTTAAATAATAAGGCTTGCTCAGACTATTAATATTGAGTAATATTATTAGTTCAACTGCACTGATACTGACATCAGTTCAGAAAAAAATAACTGAATTAAGATGGATAATGACAATAAAAAAATAAAAATGCCTCTGTAACGCTGCTTATATCTTAACTGAATTTGTTCCAAGATTCATGAACTTTGCAACATTTTCTTATTGAACTGAAATAGTTTATCAATAAAATAAAATTAACTTTTTCAAAAATAATTTGAACATTTTACATTTCTTGAAATAATCATTTCAGAACATTGGCTCTCAGTCTTTATTCACCTGTTTCTCATGGTTTCACATTAAAATTCATAAGAGTAATTGATGTAAATTACATCACTTATGTCATAGAATAGCATAGTTCTAATAATAGCAGGGCACATTGTAATGCAGCATTACAACATTTCACATCTGCACAAACTGGAATTTAAAACTGGTTAGTGTCTTCTGCTAGTTAGTGAAGAATTAAAGAGCTATCTAAACTGCTGTCACTTTTCTGTGTGGGGTAAGGACGAGGAGCGCACAAAGAAGATAATTCCAAAGATTTACATTTACATTTATGCATTTAGCAGACGCTTTTATCCAAAGCGACTTACATTGCATTTTAAGTTACAGTTTTACATTTTATCAGCTCTTGCTTTCCCTGGGAATCGAACCCATGATCTTGGCTTTGCTAGCGCCATGCTCTACCATTTGAGCTACGGGAAAACCTGTAGATACAAAGATACATTTATTACATCCACACACGGGAGTAACATTCAACAATAACAGACAGGGTGATAGTGTGACAGATGGCCCCCCCTCCCGGAAGGCGTGACCTCGCGCCGCAGAGATGAAAAGGAGAAGGCGGAGGGATGGTGACAAGGGATGGCAAAGGGGCTGGCAGAAAAACAGGCGGACAATTTAGGTGGAGGTTCGGGCTGAGGACAGACACCCAAGAGGAGGACGACTAACAGATTCCAGGGTGGAGATGACAGAGGAGCCAAGGCGCATCAAGAAGGAGGGAGGAGCCAAGGAGAAGACAGGAGGGACTTGAAGCAGGAGGAGCCAGGCGGGACCCAGGCCGACGCCGAGGAACCGGAGGGCCAAGGCGGAGCAGATGGCTCCGGCGACCAAGGCGGAGGCGAAGATCCGGAAGTGGTCATTATCGAAGGCGATTCATCTGCGATAATGAACGCGATATTGCGCAGCTTGTCAGTGATCTACGGCTCTGTGTATTAAATGCCACTCCATTTGAAAGCAGGTGATGGAAATTTACCGCTAATCACGGAACTGGCTTTACTGACGAGATGCGCATGATCATCGCGTTCGATATATCGCCCAGCCCTAACACACCCAGTACCGGGAGTGCAGCAGACAGGGGAATGACCTCCATGGTCGAGATGGGACAGACAGACAGTTCGATTCGGGCGGACAGTTCAGGACAGACTGACCGTTTGGGCACAACCTCCATGGTCATGACGGGACAGACTGGTAATTCATTGCGGACCTCCATGGTCATAACAGGACAGACAGGTAATTCAAGACAGGCTGACAGTTCAGGACAGACAGGGAGTTCATAAATGGCCTCCATAGCCATAACAGGACAGGCAGATGATGACGGAAGACTGGGTACATCAGAATAAAAGTGTATCAGATCCTCTGAGTCCTGCTTCTGCTCACCCTCAGCGGTAGTACAGTGGGCGGGGCTTCCCTCCGCGCTCTCGCGCTCCACTGTGATGTCCACCGTCGCGTGCACAGTTGCCGGCTCTCGCACCTGGTCTGACGTGTCGGGCTCTAGCTCCGGGGCGTCCCTTGGCTCTGTCGCTCTGTCTGGTGATGGCTTGTTGGCCGGGGCGGGCTTTGGCTCTCCGTCAGCGGTGGGCTCAGGCTTATGCTCCACGCTGCAGGGTGATGGTGGGCTGGGCTCTGGGTCCAGAGTGGGGCTGGTGTCATCGTCCGCGATGTCCATGGTCAGCAACGATCCACATGACACCAGCACCCACAGGACATAATCCATGAATGACATAATCCATCCATCTTTGTCAAAATTGGCTGACACTTCAATTAAACCATTATTCACCGTTCTTCTTTATAAATATAACAACATCAAAAAAATGACCACCTTGTCATCATGAGAGTTTTTTTACATACATCAGCAAGACATCAGAGCAAGTCGGACACACTTTTCCAACTTGCATGCATCTCACAGCAATTAGAGGTGATCTCTCCAGTATTCACTAGCATGTAGGTTGAATAACTAAATTAATCCATGGATAAAAAGATCAAATAAGTAATTTGAGAATTAATTAATTTAGAATTTATCACTTTTTATTAAATTGTTCTTTAGCATTAATTAAAGGGTGAGGGGGGGGGGGGGGGGATAAAACAAACTTAGAAATTAATAATGTATGAATTAAAGCAATCAAACTAAAAGGAAGGCACATATTAATAAAACTGTTTTTCAACTAAAAGGAATTATCTAATAAATTAATAAAACATACATTTTTATAAAATGTACAGATGGACAGTTCAACTTAATTATTGCAGGTTTGTATAGAGTTCAGAGTTTGAATTCCCTGTATGACATGATGTAAAATGAGGAACACAAAATCAGTTCTATTATTGTTGTGATTGTTAATGATGGTTATTTTGATGATTATAATACATTATTATTATTGTTGTTATTGTTATTATTAAAGGAGTGTCATGTATTCAAACGAGCATTCAAATCGCGTTCCCTTCGTTTTTGTCCAGTCTGGCACCTCATACAAATGATGCTCAGGGATGCTGTTTTAGTTCCGTCGTTTTTGAGACTTTTACTTCTTCGTCAATGGAGGAAATTGGGTTTTAACAAGACCACGTTAATTTTAAATTTCACGCCTTTAAGTATATTACTGTTAATTGCTAAATACAGGAATTTTAATGTCAGTGGCAAATGCAAAACAGATGATTCTCAATCCGGTAAGTCGATGTATGAATTTGAGACGACCTTACAAATGAGCATAGCCTATGATAATAACATGCGAAAACAAGTGTTTAGCCTATCTGTGGATTTGTAAGCATTCTGTTTCGCTCATCATAACCGTAACCCAGACTGAAAAATAATGCTGATGTGTGTTGAACGTTATGAACGTTTTTTTTTATTATGATTTTCATCAGACAATCCCCTTCACTGAGATTATACCGGGTGGTCTTCACCCAGGAGAGATGATTGTTATACAGGGATGTGTTCATAATGATGCGGACAGGTAAAATCCACTAAATACATCCGCTGGTTTATTCTCATAATGTACATACATGCATGGTAAAGGTTCTATGTCCTTCTGTGATCCAATTTCATTTAATGCTCATTGTAGTGAATACTATTTGACTGCCGCTTAAGGAACCGTCTGAATTTTCCACCCACAGTGTAAAAACGTAAGCGATGTCCTGTCATTAATTCAAATGAGTTTTAACATAAATAAAAAATATACTAATAAAAAAAAAAAACTATAATTCACCTAAATGCTATATTCGTATTTCAGAGGTTGTAGTAGGTTCCTAGTGGCCACTATAGATTACACTGCTGACTTACTACAGAGAAAATTTTGGCAGTATTTCTCTTTATCCATGTACCATACTCGATTATTAGAGAGGAAAAAAAAAAAAAACAGATATATATATATATATATATATATATATATATATATATATATACAGTATATATATAATTAAAATTTACCTAAATGTTATAATGGCATTCTAGTTGCTGTAGTAAGTCATTAGTAGCCAGAGATGGGAAGTAACGAAGTACAAATACTTTGTTACTGTACTAAGTAGATTATTCTGGTATCTGTACTTTATTTCACTATTTATTTTTCTGACTACTTTTTACTTTTACTCCATACATTTTTACACAAATATCTGTACTTTCTACTTATTACAATTTCAAACCACGCTCGTTTAGTTTTGGTGGATCATCATTCGATGACAAATCTATAATACATCATGAATCGGTTAGTCTTGACTGGCAACGCGATTCGGCTCGCCCGCGCTCCGTGTCTCCGCCAAAAGGTTTCTACCAGAGTAATCAATGCAAGAGACTCGAGAATGGAGTGGATCAGAGAGGCAAAACTACTGACATGTTCATGACTTCAAGTGCAGGTCAGTTTCATTTGTAAATAGGCTGTAGTTTTGTGTTTGTTTACTTAGTTAAGAATTAAACAGCTAGCAACTCTTAGTAGTAGCAGCCAGATGATTAATAATAGTCTACTGTAAACTAAACTAAACTAAATTACTATCATCACTCAAAATACTGTATGACAAAGGACATCATTATTATCTACTGTAAAGTTACAGTAGTAATTTAGCAGACAAATGTTATAAAACATCGTTCAGAGGGAGCTCAGGCAGATAACAACACAACCCTTACAAAAATTCAAACCAAAAACCATGGTTACTAGTTAAACCATGATAACAACAAATCAACCATGGTTTTGCTACACTAACCATAGTCTAACCATGAAATGTGTAGTAAAACTATGGTTGTAAATTAAAACTGATTGTAATCAATCTGACAAAAAAGGAAAAAAAAACTTTTACTGTAATTAAACCATGGTTCATTTTGGTAAGAGAAACATATGACTCATGATAATGCAATAACATGTACAGTATTAGGATTTTTCTTTAAAAATATTGTCATGGTGTAATTATTATTGTACTAATTTTGACATTTAGGCAATTTAAAGATTATAGTTTCGTTATATCTATAGTATTTAAGTCATTACAAGATAGAACAACAACACATGGTCATAATGTGATACTTTAAATTGAACTAAAATAAAGTTATGTTATTGCAAACAGAATACAATGAGGTGGATGTTTTTCAACAAGGTGGAGACAGTTCTGTTCATAACAATAGATGGCTGATGGGAAAAGTGACAGGTAGGGGAGACCGGGGATGAAAGTAACACTTTTTGTGTGAGCATCAGTAACTCAGTGGTTGTTTGTGCTAGATCTCTCAAACTTTGATATATCGTAGCCACATTTGTCTACTACAAATAAAACTCACTTGGACGTGTACTGCATATTCACAGATTATGTTAGTTAAAGGGGTCATATGATGCTTTTTTAAAGATCATTATTTTGTGTATTTGGTGTAACAGAATATGCTGTCATGCTTTAATGTTCAAAAAACACATTATTTTTCAAATACTGTACATTATTGTAGGTCCTCTATGCCCCGCCTCTCTCAAATGCTACAAAGCCCCTCCTTCCGACAAGCACAGTCTGCTCTGATTGGCCAACTGGCACAGTGCATTGTGATTGGCCGAACACAGCAAGCACGAGTCGGAAATGTAACGCCCCTTACCATAACCGCGAGCTTTAGTTTTCAAAATAAATGTAAAGACGGTTAATAATGTCCTTAGTTTTACCATCAGTTCAAGCCCGAGAGGGGAACAGAGTCGTGTGACAGACACAGTGATGATGCTTGTATGTATTCAGAATCAGAATCAGAATGAGCTTTATTGGCCAGGTATGTTTACACATATGAGGAATTTGTTATACTGACAGAAGCTCCACAGTGCAACAGCATGACAGCAACAGGATAATAAAATAATAATATACAAATGTACAAAGAGCAAAAACACAATAAATAATAGACAATTATGTGTGTACAGGTCTGATATGTGCAACATTGAAATGAAAAAAATAAGTATGTGTGGTGAATAAATAATGTATAATAGTGTTGTGTGTTCCACGTTTAATGTCAAGTGTTCATGAGATGGATAGCTTCCTGTGTCTGGTCATTCTGGTGCTCAGAGCTCTGTAGCGTCGACCAGACGGTAACAGTTCAAAGAGGGAGTGTGCTGGATGTGAGTGGTCCAGAGTGATTTTGCCAGCCCTTTTGCTCACTCTGGATGAGTACAGTTCTTGGAGAGTGGGGAGGGTTGTACCAATGATTCGCTCAGCAGTCCGGACTACCCTCCGTAGTCTGCAGTCCGGACTATACTCCGTATTATTTGCAGTACACAAGCCGCGGTTGTGTGACCGTGTCTCCCTCTCTCACACACGCGAGCACACACACACACACACACACACACACACACACACACACACACACACACACACACACACACACACACACACACACACACACACGACGCTGTGATGTGACTCTCTCTCACACACACACACACACACACACACACACACACACACACGCACACACGCGACGCGCAAAACTCTGCATTTGAGCAGTCAATAGCAAATATTTAAACTAATAACAAAACATACAGTCGCTGATTCAGAAGCGCCAGATTGTCATAGCAAAGTCAGAATTACCTCCTCTCCTAGGTTCACGAAACGGTCGTCCATAAAATGCGTTGTGATAAAATCTGGTTTGTGCTGTTCTGTTGTAAGTAATCTTAATGATTCCTAAATGCATCTACTTTCGGAAGGCCAAATATAGTGCTTTTGCTTTCGCATAGAAACACACAGCGTCTCCCTGACATGACTGCCTGCATCAACACTACTGCGGTTACTGAAACCACACCTTCTTTCTTTGCGTGAACATTTGGGCGGCATTAAGTAAATATTTCCACATCGTGACGTAGACATGTGGGGGCGTGTTTGAATGAGCCATTTTAGGGGGGCGTGGCAGAGTCTTAACTTTGATAAAGAATATCTCTTTAGTTTTGAGACTCTAGTCTTTGCAACTTCAGGGATCTTATCTATGCACAATCAGCTTGTAACACTCCAAAGAGAAAGGAAAACTTGAAATCGCATCATATGACCCCTTTAATGTCAAATACAAAGAGTTATGTTGTTACAACCTACCCCACTACTGGGGGGAGTTGTAACACAGGCTGGGGATACATGTAACAGTGTGAGGTAATTTGCTGAAATAAGACCCACACTGCCAATTTATGCAAGAACTTTATTGAAGAACAAAAAATAATCAGTTTTGAATAAAGTGAACCATTTAAAGTGACAAAAACATTATATTGTATTCCTTTTAAATTTAGCACAAAAACAATGGCTGTGTGAGTGTGTGTGTGTAGGGTTCAGTCACTAGCTGTGTTGCCATCTACCTATTTTTATGTGAATTTTGGAATGCTGGATGGAAATGTCAAGATGCGCAGAAATTCAAAAAATGTGCACAAAAAAATGTGTATGTGCTCATTTGAGGCAGATAGTGTTTTTGTCCAATAAAAAGTTATGCACATAAACTATGATTGAAACACATTTTACATAAATCTACCCCATTGATGTACCCCATCTAAATCTACCCCAAATCTAAATCCATTGATGTGCAACAAAAACCTCACATGACTTTGCCTCAATAGAGGATGTGATTGTATAACTGGACTCATTGTAATCATTAAGAGTTGGTTGTAACATTTTTAATGAACTGTTACAACTATCCCCACCCCAAGCAGCCATAACATAGCTAACTGTTTTAGCATGTGGGTTTTAAGTTAGCATGAATGCAAAGTATCAAATTAAACTAGAGAAACAGCTAATTTAGGCTATGTAAATCAAAAGATTGTATCTACAACACAATGATTGCTAGGCAAAAAATAATCTTATTGAAAATTATTGGTTTCTTTCCTGAAAATCAGTTTTTTGGTCACAAAATCTACAATGTTGCTCACATTCACATGCCACTTCTTCTGTAACATAAAAAATGTGAATGGAGTGTATGATATTGATGACATGACCACAGCTCTTTTCTGACTTGTCAAACTGACCGTGTTACAACTAACCCCGTGTTACAACACTCCCCGGTCTCCCAAGAAAATTAGTGAAAAAGTAAACACACAAAGTGAGATGTAGAGAGATATAATGGCAAATGAAGAGACTGTGAAGAAGGTGCTAGGGATGTTCATTTCGGTTATTTTTCCTAACCGACAACCGACGCTCGTTAACCGATCATTAACCGTTAACCGACAAGATTATTTTAAATTAGAACTGAATTAAGTTAGAAAGAATAAATGTCTGTGACCCGTTAAAAATACTAACATTTGTTTTCCGGGGATTAATTTTACATGTGCAAAAAGCAGCAAACAACAGAACATGAAGGATTCATATGGTCATCATATCTATCACATCACGCACCTGCAGCTCTTCTGCGAGCTGAGAAAAACATAATAAAGCTAGGCGATATTATAACGATTAAATAGGCCTATACGATAAATATATTTTCACTTAAATAATAATTTAAGAAAACGAAAGAAAAACTGTGCAACAAGTAGCCTATGCAGAGTTTTGGTTCATTTTTGTGCTGCGCGAAAGGAAACCAGACGGCAGAAAGCGGCATCCTAATTTTTAGGCTTATTTTACAAAAGCGCAAAGATTTGTTTTTATTGTGAATGTACACAAATAAAAGCAAACCTTTTACAATTCCGATTATCTTCATGACTAAAAGGAGTAGTTGCTTCCACTGTTAGAAGGGGGAAAAAAAATCAAGTGATTGCTCCAATGCCGCATGCGTGCACACAGTTAAGCATTCTACCTTGACAATGCAGCCTGTTCATTATCATTATAAAAAACAATCAGTCAAACATATGGGAAAAAACACACTTCTCAGTTTAAATATGTAGTAAAATCTGTGCCGTTAAGCGTTATCAATGTACCGCCTTGAAGTTATGAAAAACATTTTGTTTTACGTGGATATTGGAACGCGAGTGAAGTAGGCCTACATAAAAGGTAAATAATATTTTGCCATTCAAATACATCGCGAATACGGAAATATTTGATTTTGTGTAAAACGAGAGACACAACATTGGTTTCAGTTTCGTTTTAGCCTAAATTAATTCGTTTTGGTTTGTCATTTATATAGCTATAGCTTCTTACATTTTTTATTCTTGTTCTTTTCTAAATAGCCTACTATTGAAAGGATTTGTTGTGGAGTGAGGGGAACTAAAATAGCCTAGCTATGTTTACAGTGTTTATTTTTTACATTTACATGCATTTAGCAGATGCTTTTATCCAAAGCGACTTACAGTGCATTCAGGATATACATTTTTTTTATCAGTATGTGTGTTCCCTGGGAATTGAACCCATGACCTTTTGCGCTGCTAACGCAATGCTCTACCACTGAGCCACAGGAACATTATTATAATGTTTGTAATTCGTGTCGGGCCTATTTCTGAATGAAATAATAAAATGCGACTTATAGGCTTTTTTTTTCTCTCTCTCTCTCTAAAAAACTTTTTTTTTTTTATACGCATAGCTTATTTTAACCATGCAGCAAACCGTTTAAAATATTTTTATAAATTACTGAAAAAAATAAATAAGTGACTTTAAACCGTTTAACTGATTGCATTAATCGGTCAAAATTCTTATCGGTCGGTTAATGGTTAAATGGTTAAAATGAACATCCCTAGAAGGTGCAGTTCAGTAGAGAACCTTTAATTATTTTGAATGGCCCCAGCCTAAGGTTTTAAACCTTCTTTTAAATGTGATGGCCATAAAAAATAAAAAAATAAAAAAAGGGTTATCCGTTGTTTCAGAATTTGTTGTGGGTGTATGGGATGGCCTGGATGAGTGTGAGATTTCCTTGCCTGAAATTTTGTCCCAGTCCTGCCCTGTTCTACATGGTGGTTGTTCAGTCATGATACATTCATTAGCTAACAAAATATTAAATGTAAGTTATTTTGTATTAATGTGTCAATATGACGTGAGGTCCAGTTACAAGCATGACACTAAAACAGGTAGTAGTAATGGGTACTTTTTACTTAAGTACATGTCAGTGCCCATACTTCTTTACTTTAACTTGAGTAAAAAACTGTAGTCAGTACTTCTACTTTTACCAGAGTATTTTTAAACATGAGTATCTATACTTCTACTTGAGTGAAGCATGTGTGTACTTTTGCCATCTCTGTTAGTAGCTAGACTGATTTATCTGACTACAGATAATATTTTTCAAATATCTCCCTTTATATGAATGCATAGGTAAGGTTAGGTTATTTTATACAGGAAGATAACTCAAAGGAAGCAAGGGCAAATCAAGTCAAGTCAAGTCTGCTTTATTGTCAATTCTGCCACATGTACAGCACATACATACAGAGAATTGAAATTGCGTAACTCTCAGACCCTTGGTGCATACAGTTAACATTAAACACTGACAGTAGACGTACAAATAAAGATACATACAGTTTAAACATATGTACATACAAACTATACAGATATACAAATAAGGACATTGTAGAAAAAAAAGAGATAGATAAAGTGGCATAAGGCACATGGCAGATAGAATGCAAACCAGTTAAATAAACAAAACTGTGCAGATATAATGTGTAGTGCAAAAAGAGCTTATCAGTCTGTTAAAGTGATAAGAGCTCAGAGAACAGTCTTTAATCAGACTGTCAGAAGAGGTAGTTTGCAGTCAATGCTGGATGAGGTAGTGATCAGTCCAATGCTGCACAAAGTGACTGGTGCGGGTCACAGTTTGTAAGTGGAGGTGGAGGGGGGGGGGGGTAGTGGAAGGTCCTGGGGATGTGGGGAGTGACTATTCGTATTTCAAATGACTATTCTGGGGTTTTATTATTGAGGACTTTCTTTCCTGTTTGTCAATGGACCTTTATTCATATGCTTTGTTTTATGCATGGAAAGTAATGTGAGGAGTGTTGTTTCTATGAACCACCTGAATTGTTTGATTCTTTCTGAATTATTTGTGGTATTTCATGTTCAGGGGCCCATTCTTTGTACGTCGCTCACTCAGTTAGCTGGATTTGATTGTTGACGATTTGGCATGATCTTGGATTTGTTGGTTCTTCGAAGCTCATCCCAGAGTTGTCATAGAAACAGGTTCGTAAGCTTAACCTGCTCGGAAGCAGGCTTATTTCACGTAAACAGGATTAGATTGCATCTTTTTAAGCAGAACTGATACTTAAAATATGTCCCAGCCATGTGTCCCTGCTACTTTATTACAAGAGTACCCTACTGAAGTGATAAACCATATCAAACCATTAACCAATGAAATTTTCAAAAATGCTTATAACTTTTCATTATGTTAGCCTATTGTAATCAAACTGGTCTCAAAATATTCCCTGGGTCATGCTGAGAACATAAATACCCATTTTGCCACAGTTGGCTGAACTTCTTGTCCGACATTTTGATTTATGTTGGTCTGTTGGTCCGATTTTCACCAAAAGTGAGTCAGATCATCTTCAGACTGTGCTGACAAAAAGTTTTGGATTTTGTGTTGATAGACAAAACTGCACTTGTGTAGCACTGCAACAAATTTGAGGCATGATACCAGACTACATCTGAGGCTGTATCTCTGCAAAGCTTTGACATATTGACAACAAACTTTGTGTGTGCCATTGTCACCTCACACAGAACACACCACATCAATTTGATAACAGCGCCACCTGATGGTCAAAAGTGATTAGCCATTAAATCATATTAGTAGTAGTTGTATATGATTTTTCTGCTATTTTGACTAAAATCATCTTAAATTGGCTTCAATTACTCATTGCTGCAGTTGGTCTGATGCTTGCTTCTGTAGTGCTTGGCCCCTTAATTGCTGATTGCAGCTATATTTTTATCTTGAAATGATATATGAAAATGAAATTTCAATTAAAATGAAAAATCAAGATGAAATTGAAGTGCAGACTTTAAGCTTTAATTCAAGGGGTTATATAACATAAAAGTGAGTATAACATAAAAAGCTTAGGAATTACAACCATTTGTATACACATTCCCCCCGTTTTCAGGGGCTCAATGTAGTTGGACAAATAAAAATAATCATAAATAAAATGTTCATTTTTTATATTTTGTTGAGAATCCTTTGCAGACAATGACTGCCTTAAGTCTGGAACTCATGGACATCACCAAAGACTGGGTTTCCTCCTTTGTGATGCTTTGCCAGGCCTTTGCTGCAGCTGTTTTTGTTTGTTTGTGGGTCTTTCTGCCTTTAGTTTTGTCTTCAGCAAGTGAAATGCATGCTTAATCGGGTTGAGATCAGGATATTGCTTGGCCATTGCAGAATAATCCACTTTTTTTGTCTTCAAAAATTCCTGGGTTGCTTTTGCTGTATGTTTTGGGTCATTGTCCATTTGTACTATGAAGCGCTGTCCAATCAACTTTGCTGCATTTGGCTGAATCTGGGCAGACAGTATATCCCTATACACTTCAGAATTCATCCGGCTGCTTCTGTCTTCTGTCACATCATCAATAAACACCAGTGGCACAGTGCCACTGGAAGCCATGCATGCCCATGCCATCACACTGCCTCCATCATGTTTCACAGATGATGTTGTATGCTTTGGATCATGAGCTGTTCCAAGCCTTCTCCATACTTTTTTCTTCCTGTCATTCTGGTACAGGTTGATCTTAATTTCAGCCGTCCAAAGAAGTGGCCTGGCTGTTTTTTTTTTTGCAAAGTCTAATCTGGCCTTGTTTGCACCTTGTAGTGAACCCTCTGTATTTGCTCTCATGAAGTCTTCTCTTGATTGTAGACTTTCACATTGACATGTCTACCTCCTGGAGAGTGTTCTTTTCTTGGCTGGATGTTGTGAAAGGGTTTTTCTTTACCATGGAGAGGATCCTCCAGTCATCCAACACTGTTGTTCACCAGTGCATTCCTTTGTTCTCAGAATGTACCAAACAGTTGATTTGGCCACTCCGAATGTTCCTGCTATCTCTCTGATGGATTTGTTTTGTTTTTGAAGCCTAACAATTGTCTGTTTCGCCTGCATGGAGAGCTCCTTTGACTGCATGATGTGGGTTCACAGCAACAGCTTCCAAATGCAAATGGCACACTTATAGAATCAACTCCAGACCTTTTACTGCTTAATTGATGTAGAAATAACAAATTAATAGCCCACATCTGACCATGAAATAGCTTTTGAGTCAACTGTCCAACTGCTTATGGTTCCTTGAAAAAAGAGGGAGGTACATATTAACCTGTTAACATGCACCAGGACGCCAGCGCACTGAACGCTCTTTGTTTGCACATGTCATTGTTTTCAAATAGATAAAATGAAACGGGACAAAATTAATCTTGACAAACTATATATAATTTTGAAGGTCTAAGCCTCAAGCATCGACGATAGATCGCTGTTTTTCGATAGAAAGCTTATAAGGAATGTATTTGCTAAATTTGTGTAAGCAGTAAACAACATTTTTTATTTATGTGTGTGTGTGTGTGATGTGTGGAACATGGCTGTATCTGCATGATTACCATCTATATGAACGCACATCAGCGTGTAATTACCGACTATATGACTGCTATCAGAATGCTGTCAATGACCGGCTATTATTGATGATATGGCCCATCTGTATGATTATCATCTGTATGGACGCACATCAGCGTGTGATTACTGACTGCAATCAGTGTGAATGTCTGGCAATATCAGTTTATGTCTGGCAGTGCAGAGTATTGAGTATGTAGGCTACTACATACAAAGCAAATTCTTATTTTTTTCTTCTTTTTTTTCTTCTTTTCTATTACTCAAATTATTCTTATTGTATTTTTAATGCTCCAATAAATCACTTATATGATGTCTAAAATTCTGTCTATTATTTTATAATTGAAAAACTATGTATAATGACTAAAATAGTTTGTGGAATTCTTCAATACATTTGGTGGTAATTTTCATTAAACAGGGGGCATCTGGAAATATTCTCAGAAAAATGATCGCAAGAATCTAATTTTTCATGGTATTTTCTTCAAATTTGAAATATAAACTCATTAGACATGTGACTTTCAACCCATTACTTTTATGGATTGCTCCTGGACTTATTTCATGTATTTGTTTATGAAATAAAAAAAACATTCAGTGTGGCAAAACATTTTTCAAGGCACTTCAGTGTCTATAACGTTTAATTTTTTTGAGCATTATCAACTCTGGATGATGCATAGTAAAGCCTAGAGTGCAGGGCTGGATTGGTAATCGGGCATACCGGGCATTTTCCCGGTGGGCCGACGCACTGAAGGGGCCGACAGAATGTTTTTTTTTGTTTTGTTTTGTTTTTGCCATCACGCAGGGACAGCGAGCAGCCAGTGGCCCATTGGTTTGTCTCCTGTATGGACCGCGTAAACCACCCAATCACAAAGCGCTATAGACGGAGCGATGAAGTATTTTGCTCTGCCTATATAAAGATCGCTTTTGTATTTATTTATCAAGAACAGGCTTGCTCTGCGGTGAATGAAGCGGGCCAAAGAGCCAGGCAGGAGGAGGAGAGGAGAGAAGTTGAATCGGTAAAGTGCTTGATAGGGACTCGGGACGGAGGCAGTCATCTAACTCACCCTGGAGCAACCAGCCCAAGGAATCGACGAAAGAATTCGCAAAGATTCCAAGCTGACCGAGCTCAAACTGAACCCACACAGGAACAAAAGACACCACCGTGTTTCGACTCACAAGAACTGATGAAAATGATGATGAAAGAATTCTTCCAACGGAAGGAGGAAGATCGAAAATGGGAAAAGAAAGAGAAACCAGATTCAGCCTGACTAGCGGCCGGACGAGATGGCAGCGACCAGTTGACACAACCAGCCACGGAGAACAGCACTCCTTCACCTCACTCTCAGAGAACCGTAATCACACTAACTTCAGATGGACACGAAACCCCACCTGAAAACCCAGCAACAGAGTTAGACACTAACTCAACACCTAATGCTCCGAATTACAGCAGCGTCCAACAAACACCTGCTGACGAAACCCCTCAAGTTCCTGAAAGTGCTGTCTTGGTCGTCTGCCACTCCTCCGAAGAACGCCACACCAGCTCTGATATCCTAACTGTTTCCTCCCAAACTCCAGTCCCTCAACTCCTAGGCGATCTCATTGAGAAAGGTATAGCCAGAAAATTCTACCTCTCCATCATCATCGAACGACACATCAGAGTCGAAGCCCTCCTCGATACGGGAGCCGATATTACTCTAATGTCTACCGAACTCCTAGAGGAAGTCCAAGAAAGATCAAAGAGGACTAACAGAACCCTCAAACTCCAAATGTGTGAACTAAACCTTCAAGCATACTCCCACACGGGCCTACAACTAAAACATGTGGCCCCAATTCACCTAACAGTGGGATCGATGGACCTTGTCCATCCCGTATACGTTTCACCACTTAAAACGTATCCACTCCTCATTGGGAAAGATCTGCTTAATCGCTTTGAACCTCTAATAGACTTCAAGCACCTAAAGATGTGGACACAAGTCCGTGAACCTCTTCCTTGCCAGGCGTTAGACTCCGACGAGTCGCAGTGTCAAGTCACTGACACCGCCCCTAAGTCACTGATCGATGATGCAGTAGCAAAGCCAGGATCTAGACCAAGCACAAACAGCAAGGACAAGGACCCTCTCCTCTGCTCACTGCAAGAGCCTGAAACAAACGCAGGCCCCCTTCGAATCATTACTGCAATAGATGTCCAAGGCACATCAGTGTCCGACACGGCACTAGCCCTGTGGGCAGAGAACTCCGCCATCAGCCTGAAGCTATTCAAAACATTGAAGCAAAGACATCAGTGTCTACCACATGTCGCTAAGCACAGCCGCTTCCCTCTCAGTCCCTGGTCAACAACCATGGCCACCTCCAAGATCATCTGCGCTCTGGACATACGATGGAACAACAGACAGCTGACTCACTACTTCCTCGTTGTCTCAGACCTGCCGCATGACATCTACATTGGAGCAGATATCCTGGTCCGGCTCAATGCTTGCACTGACACCGTAAACGACATCATTTGGGCTCCCCTGTCACACCAACTGACAACATCAGTCAACCTCAAGAACCTCCAATCCGGTCAAACCATGCCAGACGCATGTGCTATGATCACGGAGCAAGAAGCCACAATACCTGCCTACAGCAAGAGTGTCAGCGTCCGCCTCAACATGCGACCTGGCCAAGCTCTCAACAGTAAGCTAGGCTTCTTCCAACCTTCCAGGACCTGCCTAAAACTCGGACTGACTCTGGAAGCCACACCTCTCATGGAAGTGTCATCTCGTGCTGTGTATGTGTTGTTCAACAACTGTATGGCCCAAGACATCCACGTTCCCAAAGCCAATCACCTGGGATGGCTCATCAGCCAGGCGTTCCACGACTTTGAACTGATGGTACCTGTCATAGGCCCTATGCCCACACAGCTAATGTCAGACGAATACGACGACACCGTAACGTTCACAAAACCCCATGAAATCATTGCCATCACTTCCATTCTGCCGGTGTCCAGAGAAAGCGTCTGCCGGTCAGAACTAACAGATGACACTCACCTCGCTGTCTACGCTGTCTCAACACAGCCTGCGACAGAATCACCTACGCAGGTGACCATCGGGGCCCAAAGCCCCTCAAATGACCTCACTGCAGAAGAACCCTACGCCGGGTTCAACGCACAAGTTCAACAGATCCTGAGTGAGGCGGATGCCCTCCACAATGAAGGGGATCGCCAATGACTCAAAGAGGTTCTGCACAAATACAAGGACTCTTTCGCAAAGGATTCCCTGGATTGTGGACTGACCAACATCCACACGGTGCGCATCCCGACAAACCCAAATGCGCCACCCACATTTGTGCGACAGTACAAGATTCCAATAGCGTCATACGAGCCAGTGCAAGAGATTGTTGACTCCATGCTGGAAAAGGGGGTCATCCGACCCTGTAACAGCACATACTCTGCCCCGATATGGCCAGTCCTAAAACCCAACGGCAAATGGCGGCCCACCATCGACTATCGCAAGTTGAATCAGCAAGTACCATTGTCACGATGGTCTATGACACAGTTGGATCAAGAGATTCCAAAAATCAAAGGCTTGACGATCCTTTCCACACTGGACGTCGCCTCCGGGTTCTGGACAATCCCTGTCCATCCCGATGACCAACACAAGCTGGCATTCACCTTTGGCAATCGACAGTACACCTTCACATGGTGTCCTTTTGGCTATGCCAACTCACCAGCAGAATTCAACATCTTCCTGAACAAAGCATGCCCTGACGCCAGAGCCAGGGGCAACCTTGTCTATGTAGATGACGTTTTGATGAAAAGCTCAAGTGTGGAAGACCACCTCAAAGAGATCAATCACGTCCTAAACCAGCTGACAACGGCAGGAGCCAAGATCGCCCTTCACAAAGGACAGTGGTGCAAAACCAAGGTGAACTATGTCGGATTGCTTGTCGGAAGAAACGGCATCGAGCCACAGTCTAACCGCACCCAAGCAATCCAAAGCATAAAGACGCCGACTAACATCTCTGAGCTGCGAAGCTTTCTGGGTGTGTGCAATTATTCACGACAGTTCATCAAAAACTACGCTGCATCGCACGACCACTAACTTCCCTCCTGAAAAAGGATGAACCCTTCGTTTGGACGGAAACACAGGACACAGCAATGGGCCAGCTCAAACAGCGCCTGTGCTCTGCTCCGTGCCTTGCCTACCCAGACCCAGGAAAATAATTCTATCTGGACGCTGGATTCTCCAATCATTGCCTCAGCGCAGGCCTATACCAGCTCCATGACAAAGACAAACGAGTGGTCGCTTATGCCAGCAAAACGCTGCTTCCCCCAGAATGCAAGTACTCAAACTGCGAAAAGGCTTTGCTTTGCACTGTGTGGGCTATCCAGCGTTTCTCTAATTACATCGGTGCACAGAAAGTCATCATCGAGATTTGTCATTAGCCGGTCACCCTCCTAAAAAGTCAACGCATCAGAGACGGCGTGGTGACCAACGCACGCATAGCTACCTGGCTAATGACGCTCCAAGGACGGGACGTCGAGGCAAGATATGCCCAAAACTACAAATCCTCACTTGGAAACGGGCTAGCGGCCTGCCAAAACTGTTCAACGGACACGCTGCACACTCCAGCGGAACCTAAAGAACCGCCACAACCTCAACTGACAAATCACAGGTGCTTCGAGGAGAATGTATGTGAAGGAATGCCCACAGCATATGTCGACGGCTGCTCCTACAACCACAAGGGCAATTTACAAGCTGGAGCGGGAGTGGTCTAGCTCAACAACGACCCCTGCTCACCGCAGCAATTCAACTTAGGCCCTCGCTCATCGCAATATGCTGAAATAGCAGCCATCCTCATCACACTTCTAATGGCGGCATCCCACAACATCAAAGAACTCCTCATCTGTACCGATTCGAACTACGCCCGTCTAAGCTTCACATGCCATTTAGCTGGATGGAAACAGAACGGATTCAAGACAGCAAACAACAAGCCTGTCAAACACCAAGAACTCTTCCAAGCAGGCGATGCCATTGTCACTGAACATGACATTATCGTTTATTGGAAAAAGGTTCGAGGTCATTCACGTCAACCAGGACAAGACAAAGACTTCAATGACCAAACCTATGCTCTCGCCAAAGCAGGTGCATTACACGGAGAGTCCTGGACATTTCAAGCCCTCCCTCCCAACCCTTCAGTAGCGGCCATAACCCACCGCCAACACGCCACTGGCGTACAAACCCCCACCTCCTCCCACATTGCCATTTCACCTCAGTTCGCTGCTAACGATCTCCTCACACTCCAACATGCGGATCGAACACTGCGAACTATGGCAGCTCACATTTCCGACCCCTTAACTCATCCTATTTCCACCTCCGACCTAGCCACTTCCTCCGAGCTCCGCACGCTCCACTCAATCAAGCACATGCTGCATCTGAGAGACGGTGTGCTCACGTATGTCCCTGAGCCCCTAACTACGCCAAAGCTTGTAGTCCCTCACGGCCAAAGGGGGATGATGCTTACACACGCCCACGATGCACCATGCGCAGGACACCATGGCGCCAAGGCCACCTATGAAACACTCAAGCAAGTAGCATACTGGCCTGGCATGCAGCAAGACGTGGCGGAATACGTAAAAGGATGCCTGGTGTGTTGCCAGTTTCAACCGGCAAGCCCAAACCACCGAGCCCCACTGCAAAGGAAAGGAATGACTTTCCCATGGTCGGACCTCCAAATAGACTGGGTAGGACCCCTACCACGGTCAACGCGAGGTAACAAATACTTCCTCACCGTGGTCTGCGAATTCACGAAGTGGATAGAGTGCTTCCCAGCTCCCAATGATACAGCAGAAACAACAGCCTGCCTGTTAATGAACCACATCTTCTCAAGATTTGGACTGCCTTTAAGGGTCAACTCTGACCGCGGAACCCACTTCACTGCCGACATCATGCAGGAAGTGTGGAAACTCCTCGGTGTACAGGCCAAGCTCCATATAAGCCATCACCCAATTTCCTCGGGTCAAGTTGAACGGGCCAATAAAACAGTGGTCAGCATGTTGAAGAAGTATGTGTCCGCCAATCAAAAGGATTGGGATATTAAACTTCCGCTGGTACTGATGGCTGCTCGAGCCACCCCTCACCAGTCTACCGGCGTACCCCCGTTCACATTGATGACAGGGAGAAACATGATGCTACCGCTATACCTGCTGTACCAACCTGGTGACCTGAACCTCGTCACTGCCTATACCACTCACCAATACCTGGAAGAGTTGCATCAGCACCTGAGAACGACTTTCGCCTTCGCTCAACAGCAACTACAATGAAGCGCGGAAGGTCGTAAAAAGGCCTCTCACCATGAGTTCACTGTCGGAGACAAAGTGTGGTACTACAGCTTTGCCCAACCAAAGCAGAACACTCCCCATCACCTGTCAAAGAAGTTCCTACCTCACTGGACAGGACCCCACAAGATTGTAGACAAGCTCTCACCTGTCGCCTACCGAATAAAAATCAGACAAGGGCGCCACGAGCCAGTCCTTCGATGGGTCCATCGAAACCAGATAAAGAGGCACCAGAGCTCCAGCCGACTGGGAAAGGGGGAAGATCAAACCCACTGACACAGACCGACAATCATACGCTCTACACCACACTAACATAATTTCTGTTGTTTAGGAAAACATATAGCGACCTTGTTGAAACAACACTTACACTCTCTCCTCTAGCTGCACTGCTAGAGTCAACCTCTAGTAGAGAGGAGTTACTTCACACATGTGACACTCGTTTGCTGCCTCACCTCATTCGGTGTCCTTGTGCCGCCATTTCTCGTTTTGTTGTTTCCTTTCACCTGTGTCTCTCTTTGTGTTTTTCCTTCTTCCTCTCTCACTATACTTTCCTCTCCCCTCTAGTCCCCTCATCAGGGAACTCCCTTTACCAATTATTTAAATCCAGGTCCCAAAATTAAGATCGACTCCCTTTAATAAGTCGTTGTAACTCGTTGTGAGAACCGTTGTCAACCAATCGAGGCAAATCGCCAAATCATGACCGACATGCTATGTGAAGTAAGTTCCTCGATTGATAACTTAGCCATGGGTAGGATTCCACACTACTTGATACCTCTTAGCCTTGTCCAAAACATCCTAACTTCGGCCACCGCGGGCCCTGCTAGTCCCATCCAAACCCATCTCGCCTTTTCCCTGGGTAGCGCTATTCCCTTGTGCGTAGACCCGGAAGCAGGGGACTTGGCCTTTCTCCTCAGTTTGCCCATTATCGACTCTAATAACATTTACCGGCTCAAAGACATTGGGCCTCATTTATCAATCTAACATAGAAACGAGCGCAGATCCGAGCGCACAAATCAACTTACGACAGAGCTCACGTGTGATTTATGAAACATTCGTATGCCGCCAATCCCATCGTACGAAAGATCGTACGTTGATAAATGTGGCGGCTGAAAACAATCGTCATTTGAATATCACGCCCCTAAAAACACCCCGGTTTAGAAGCCACGCCCCTAAAGTTTACGACACGGAGAAACATAACCCGGCCAAAAAGAGGAAGTAATCTCATGAAAGAGAAATTGATCTTACTCCAAAAACACCCGTTAACCTTATAATTGCAAACAATGGCATTCATTTATATGTATATTAAATACCAGTAAATATAACGAAAAATTTATAAATATTATAAACACTATATAGATTATTTAGTTATCCTTAATCCACAACAAACCCATTCAATTTAACGGTATTACAAAACAAGAATGAAAAAATTAGTAGCTATAAAATTTTATATTAAACTATGAAGTAATACACAAATTAGGCTATAGTGGCATTCATTATAAACAGAATAGGCTACAACGTCAAGCTAAAATGAATTAATTAAAGCGAAACTAAATGGTATTGGGCTCACAAGCCTCTCTCATTCGACATCCAAATGTTTCCATTTTTGTCATGTAACATTTGGTTTCTAAACTATTATCTATGATGTAAACAATGCTTTGTACATCACTTGAGTTCCAATATCCATGTAAAATATCACCCTTCACATGCGCAATAAATGTGTGTTTCGGGTCTGCACGCTGATTTTACAGTGGACCTTGTAAATTGTGCAGTGTAACATTTATGTTTGGTTGACTGCATTTTAGTTTGATTAATGGCTGAAATGTCACGTTAGTAACGCTGAAATGTTGTGTGTGTGCGTGTGAGGCACCTGCGTGATCACCCCGTCAGTTAAAAAAAATAAAATTTATAGAAAACAAATAAAATGCATTAAGAGTGTCACAAAAACGAAAGTGGCCTATACTTGTCGCACTGTTTTTTTTATTTTGTTAATGTGTTAATCAAGAGAAATATATTTCGTGTAGCCCTATTTATTTTATTCATTTTATAATTTCTGTTTTTCTCGATTCACAGAAGCGCTGCAGGTGTGTGATACGACAATGTGTGATTCCTCACGGTCTGTTGTTTATGCTGCTATTTGCGCATAAAGCCCTGAAAGAAAGAAAGAAAAAAAAGCTTCGTTTGTCGTTTAGGAAAATAATCTAAATGAACAAAATGCTGTCATTATACAATTCTCTATGCTGCACGCAAGTTCAGGCTAACTCAAAAACTTGCGTACACGAGCTCAGACCTGACGTGTGATTTGATCGTAGCCACCGCTCACGTCCATATTGATAAATTCCAAGTTTTGCGTAGAAACGACCGTACGCCCAAATTTCGGTCGTACGTTCGTTTCGTAAATGAGGCCCATTGTGAATGTGGGATTTTGGCAAGGGAACACCTATGTCAAAATCCACACTCCTGAAGTCGTTGCGTATCACGATAACAACGAGCAGTTGTACTTGGCCCCAAACCTGAGGATGTGTACGCGCACGAAGGACATTCACTTCCTTTGCTCGAGTAAACCCTTCGTACGCGATAATACTGAGGGCATCTGCGGCCCAGAATCCATTAGACCCGACACTAGCTGCCCCGCCGAAGCGACACCACGTTCTCAAGTTGAGGTAACGCAAGCCGAAATCATCGGAAACCAATGGCTGGTCAACACCCCAGCACGAACAGCTACCCTCACATACGATTAACACGACACAGCCACACGCTTATCCTGCCCAACCAAACTTTATGGATCACTGTCCCTAAGGGCTCGATCCTCCATATTGACGAGTTAGCATTGTATCACCTTACCGATGACGAGTATCAGGCTGAAATCGAAATCTCACCCTTCTTCAAACAGCACTCCTTCGTCCTCGATCCCGAATTGGAAGAAAGGATCAAGGAGGAAGGAACGCAACTTATTGACTTGACTCCTGTTGATACCGCTTTAGAAGCTATCGCTCGCCTTCCACCCGCTGGCGCGCCTATTATTCGGTCTTGGTCTGCCGCTGACACAGCGCTTTGCATCTCTACTATTGTAGGGTACGTTGTGACATTGACACTGGCCTTCCTCCTACACAAGCGAGTGAACACCGTTCAAGAGTCTTTCAACAAATGCACGTCAGGTGTCCCACGCATTTTCCGACGTGATAAAACCGACCAAGAACCCGAACCTGAGAACTCAACCAACCTGCTTGAGATCATGCCTATACCGCCTCGTCGAACCCCTGACAATTAAACCAATCGGAATGACTCAATTGCCAGTAATCCTAAAGAATGCACCCCTACATCTTCTCAAGTTCCTAACCTGTTCTTTCCCAATTTACCCTGCACCAGGATTCAGTCAGTGATGGAGATGTTGTTTGTGTCTTGTGTGTGCCAGACATGTTCACAAGTCTCTGAGGTCCAAGTCCAAGTCAAGTCTCAAGTCTTTGAGGTCAAGTCTAAGTCAAGTCTCAAGTCTTTAAAGCGGAGTCCAAGTCAAGTCTTTAAAGCGGAGTCCAAGTCACGTCTCAAGTCTTTAAAGTGGAGTCCAAGTCATGTCTCAAGTCTTTTTGTGGAGTCCAAGTCACATCTCAAGTCTTTGTTCTATTTATTAGCAACAGTTCTTTCAGCTTGTTATTGAGGTTAAATCAGTTTTGAAATACTGATTTCACGATATGATTTTCTCAACAACAAAAAAAAAAAAACTTGAACAAAATTTAAGACAAATTAGAAATGAAAAGGTGTCCATTTATTAATTGTCAGATAAAATGCAGCACATTTCTTTGTAAAATTGAAATGTCAAACAACAAAACAAAATTTTAAAACAAACCCCAATTAATCAAATTAATTACACAAATTAAATAAATCTCATATAAACAAACTAAGGCTTTGTCTGTGCTCTTTTTCAATTTAAAATGAGAGGCAACCACTCTATTTTAAACACAACACAATCCAAACAAAGAGGCTGCATACAGGTACATCTCATGTAATCAGCTCATGTACATCCCATTATTGTGGTTTCAAAGAACAAGAGATACCCAGAATTTATACTGTATGGATGGTTATTTATTGAAACTCAAATGTAAATATTTTGAGATACTGATTTTTGACTTTCATTAGCTGTAAGCTCTAATCATCAAAATTAAAACAAAAAAACTTTTGAAGTGTTTTACTTTACATGTAATGAATCTAAAATATTTGAAAGTTTCAGTTTTTGAAATAAGTTACTAGAAAAAATGAAAAACTTTTTCACCATATTCTAATTTTCTGAGATGTACCTGTACATCCAGCATGAGCAGTTTCTAATCTAAATTGGATTGTATAATTTCAAAATTTGAAGCAAAAACAAAATGGTCTGACTTTAGTTTTGTGAAACTATTCTACATAAACCATCTAAACAAAACCGCACAGGCTGAATTAATGCAGATTCACTCTCTGCCAGCGGGTGGCGCTTGAACATCAATTAAACATTGTTTCCTTGGTTACCGCTGTAAACAAAGCAGAGCTGCGGTTATGAACACTAATATGCATTATACGGAGGCAAGATGAAAAGAAAATACCATCTAAACTTTTTTTAAGACAGCCGGTTTCCCTCAGAGATACATTCATATAAACTCCTATACCAAATGACTCGTTTTTTAAGAGTCTCACGAGTCACGAGTCCAAGTCAAGTCTCGAGTCAGCTGTTCACGAGTCCAAGTCAAGTCCCAAGTCTTTATTTATGCGACTTAAGTGCGACTCGAGTCCAAGTCTCTGACTCGAGTTTCCATCTCTGGTGTGTGCCTGTTCTCCCTGCTTCTTGTTCCAGTGCCCTCCGACGTTCGCAATGGGAACCTCACCGAGCAAAGGGGGATGTGTAATGCCTTGGGGAAGCGAGAATGCACACACACACACACCATGATTGTGAGCACATTCCTTAGGCTCAAAGAATTTCTTTCTTCTCTATCTGCAAGTCGTAAAAATTGACTAATGAACAGCACCTCACCCAACTGGCTGGCCGATTTCCTGCCAAGCTATCGGGTTATCATCTTAAGGAAACATCTGCTAATGGTCCAGCGACAAACTTTATGGATTCCCTGATCGTTTAATGCCTAAATTTATGATTTAATCAACAAACGAGACAGATATATGTTGTTGATACAAGAACTATTTCATTGGAAGAGCATTGAGTGGGAGGGACCGAAATCTCCCGTCTAAAACGGACTCCCAGCTCTCTGGCTCTGCTTGCAAATCGCGTGCTGCTTGAAAACAAACAAACAAACGAAACAACAGATCAGCGTCAAACTCAACTTAAAGCAAGTATCAAACAAAATCTCTATAAAGTGGCTGAATCGTGTTGTATTTATCTCTAAGAGTAAGGATAATAGAGTTCTCTACTTGATGATCTGCACGGGTAAAATCGTGTGGAAACACCAAACTGCTATATTTTAGCGTTCTCCAAACTGCAACAATTCATTGCCTGTGTGTGTGTGTATGTATGTATTTTGTTTTGTGTTATTTAGCTTAGTTTCATGTATTTTAGTAAGATAGCAAATAAACTCTTGTTTGATTTATAGAGAAGTGTTCTGTGTTCTGTTGTGTAATATTCAGATCAAACTTTGCCCAGATCGCGTTACCTATGCTCATAACTGTCATAAAGTTATTTAAATAATTCTGTATTATTATATCGTGGCCACGAGAATAAACTGAATTTCTCAGATATACTGAAACCTAACGACTCGCTGGACGATTGTTAGATAAGGTATAAGTTGGACGTTTTGATTAATATCAATTGATCATATTAATTGAGAATCTTAAGAATCGATTCCCTAAAAGCTGAAATGCAAAATAAAGCTTAAACCAAGGAGAAAATCCTTTACACTTCCGTGTATGGAATGGATGTATTCTTGATTCTATAAGGTAACAATAATATAATAAGATAACCTTGTTTGAAATGGGTTTGGCTAAAATAAAATTTTGGTTTCATCTATACTACTAGGTACTTATACTATATTGACTGGGTTAAATAGAATTGCATTATTAAAAAGAGAATAAAATACAATTTTCATTGACTAAAACTAGACTAAAATGTCATCAGTTTTCGTCGACTAAAACTAGACGAAAATAGTCATGGATAATTCTGACTAAAATAAGACTAAAATGCTCAGACTTTTAGTTGACTGAAACTTGACTAGACTAAAAAAAGAGTATGAACGTGACTAAAACTAATAAAAACTAAAATGACAGCTTCACACAAAGACTAGATTAAAACTAAAATTAAAACAGGCCGCCAAAATCAACACTAGTGATATATGATAACCAGGGCCTCTGTTCATTTCAGACATTAAGAACCAAATTTTGTTTACCAGCATCCGCATATTTTGTCTTTCTTCAATTACGTTCTGCTCTCAAAGCGTATGGAGTTCCGTGGACTTTTCCCTTTTCCTCTCATCCTATGCGGGATTGGATTGCACCATCTGCTGGTCGGCCATCTGTTTCTTTGATATATAATAAGATTATTGATTGCATTACAAAACCTCTGTCTATTAAAACTATTTGGAATAGGGAATTATCTGACCTTAATTTATCTGTCGACTGGGAGAGGGTGTGGTCTGACCTCAGCTTAACATTTAAAAACTTGGCTCATCGTCTTATTCACTTCAAAGTCATTCATAGAGCATTCATAACTCCTTACAAAAGATTCAAAATGAAACTACAACCAAATTTTAACTGCCATATATGTAACACTGCATCATCAGGTACTTTTCTTCATATGTTTTGGGAGTGTCCCATCGTCATTAATCTATGGACACATGTAAACCTGGTTTTATCCTCCTTACTACAAATTGATTGGTTTGCTAACCCAAGTTTGTGTCTTCTTAATGATGATTCTGGTCTCTGTATAAGCTTAATACAAAAGAGAATGTTGTTTGCTGGTTTTACGGCAGCGACGAAGATAATAATACAGAACTGGTTTACGCCACACATGTCGACTGGGAGAGGGTGTGGTCTGACCTCAGCTTAACATTTAAAAACTTGGCTCATCGTCTTATTCACTTCAAAGTCATTCATAGAGCATTCATAACTCCTTACAAAAGATTCAAAATGAAACTACAACCAAATTTTAACTGCCATATATGTAACACTGCATCATCAGGTACTTTTCTTCATATGTTTTGGGAGTGTCCCATCGTCATTAATCTATGGACACATGTAAACCTGGTTTTATCCTCCTTACTACAAATTGATTGGTTTGCTAACCCAAGTTTGTGTCTTCTTAATGATGATTCTGGTCTCTGTATAAGCTTAATACAAAAGAGAATGTTGTTTGCTGGTTTTACGGCAGCGACGAAGATAATAATACAGAACTGGTTTACGCCACACATGTGTGGAAAAACATATTGGATCCATAGCCTCCTGCAAATAGTGACTTGTGAATGTACAACAGCACAAATTAATGGGGCCAAGCCTTCCACTATTGATGCTTGGCAGTGTTTTTCCTCTAATATACGTGATTATATAAAGGAATGACTTGTTTTTTTTGTTTTTTTATCTCCCTCTCTCTCTCCCTTTTGATTGGACTTTTGGAATAGGGAGTATACGTTTGTTGTTTTGTTGTGTTTTGTTTGTTTTGAATGGATATTGTGTTGTGATGTTGTGTGTGAAAATAAATAAAAAATGTTGATAACAAAAAAGATGTAGTGTTGAGTTGGTACAGACGCACCGTCGTCTTTTAAAAAGACGCACCTGTGAATGGTCTTTCAGGAAGTGCTCTTTTAGTTGTGCTGAGGCAGTTTCACACAGTGTGTGCCTGTGTGGTGGCCCAACTGGTAAAGCGCACTTGTGTGGCAGCGACCCGGGTTCGAATCCAGTCCGTAGTTTTTCATAAATTCAGTGTTCAAATATTTGTGCCCAGTGTCCCTCTGATGTTCTCTAGATAAGCGAGTTAACTGGTATGCTGGGGGTGTTAGTAAAAGGTGAACTCTTAAACTGTGTCATTATTTATAAAGATGAATTTATTGCATTAGAAGCACAAAATAATGATTTCATTAGTACACAAGTTTACTTAGACTCCCATTGCAATGTGTTTTAAAGTCACTAGTATGACCTCAGTTTGTTGTTAGTATAATAATAATGTATGTTCAACACTCTTACAGTGTATCTGAATTGTTTAATCACATTGTTTAGGCCCCGCCCATGGCAGCTGACTGACAACCCTGCATTGCCATATTTTCCACCCTCAGTGAGTTGTTTGGTTGTACGCTGTCTTCCATTTTCTCCATGCTTGAGCAGCTGTAACGTCAACAATGTCTCGTAAGCAATCCCAGTACTCTGTGTTTGGATGTAAGACTGAACATAAGAGTCTTAATTTTCTCCCAACATCTGAGCCACTGAGGACAAAACCTACCTAAATACTTTTATGTCTGCGCAAGCCATTTCACTCCAGACTGCTTTGTGAATGTCATGTCGTTATAGTGCATGTGTACCGAACAAATCATAAAAAAAAAAAATTCAGGAAACTTAAACAGTAAATGCCGTTTTGGCGCTCTTTGATGTGGCCTGACAGATCGCTGTATAGAAGCCTTCATTCTAATGGCAGCGTGGAGCGTGATCATCCCTTCCTCTTTACTACTAGTTTTAACGTGAAATAAACATGAATGAACAAATCATGCCTCATGTAATTGCCCAATCAGTGTTTCAATTGCAGAAAGATTGTAAACAAAATGTCACATAGCATTTAATTTACCTCAGGCAAGTCATGAGTGTCTACAGCTCGTTATTTGCTAGAGAAATGAAGTCTAGAGAAGAGCATTTTGAGAAATATTAGACGATTGTCAGGGTTCTGTTGTGTGTGTCATGTGTTCCCGCCTCTTGTGTCCATATTTGGTTTGTTTCCTGTCCTCGTCTGATGTGATTATTGGTTAATTCCTGTCCAGCCGTGTTTGTCTAATTATCTATGATTTACCTGTGTATTTATAGTCCTGTCTGTTGAGTTAGATTTTGTCTGGTCTACTCGTTACTCCCGGTGTTTCCTGTCTGTCAGCCTTGCCTTGTCCTCATTAAAGACTGTTATTTGAGTTTACATCCTCGTTCCTGTATCCTCCCTGCTGTGTGCACCGTGACAGAAGACCAGACCTAACCGTAAGCGGGAGTTCTCGCCGTCGTCCGCGGCTCACCGAGCCCGCCGTTCGCGGGAGTTCACGCCGCCGTTCGCGGCTCACCCAGCCCGCCGTTCGCGGCTCACCCAGCCCGCCGTTCGCGGGAGATGATGCCGCCGTCCACGGCTAACCCTAGCCCACCGGCCCGCCGCTGACTCAATGCCCACTGGCCCGCCTCTGACTCAATGCCCGCCGGCCCGCCTCTGACTCAATGCCCGCCGGCCCGCCTCTGACTCAAGCCCGCCGGATCGCCGCTGACTCAAGCCCGCCGGATCGCCGCTGACTCATGCCCGCCGGCCGTCGCTAACCCTAGCCCCGTGGATCGAGTCCACACGTCACGGCCAGGAGTGCCATGTGTCTGTCGTGTCATGCCCACAGGAACATTTTAATCACCTTGTCTTGTCCACGGAGACTTGTCTGGGGCAGGCGGCTCCTCTTGTTGTGGCCGCGGAGGCCCTTCTAGCCGCCTGCCCCCATGTTGTGGAAGTGGAGGCGGAAGCTGAGGGAACCTTGTGAGGGCCCCTGATGTCTTGTCATGCCCAGAAGAAGCCTCAGCTTCCGAGCTAGCCCAGGAGGGCTTCCTGTTCCTGTGGGCGGTCCTGTCTTGTCCTGTTCATCTGTTTAGCCCCGGAGGGCCTTTCCTGTCCTGTCATGTACTGTTCTGTGTGTCCAGCCCCGGAGGGCTCCTGATACCCCCTGACTTCCCAAGGGAATTTTTTTTTGGGGGTAGAAGGGTTCCGGCTGGAGTAACCTGGCCGAGGGACGAGGCCATGGCCATGAAAGACCACCTGCCATGGCCTCCTGAGCTCCTTGCACCTGCCATGGCCTCCTGAGCTCCCAGCTTCGCCATGGCCTCTGTTATCTGTTCCGCTCTGGAGGTCCCCGTCCTGTGGTCCTGTCCGTGTCTGTCCTGAGGGGCCTCCAGAGCGCCCACCCCCCCTCCCCGGTGGAACTGTTACAGCGTGGGACACGCCTTCCGGGAGGGGGGAGTTATGTCAGGGTTCTGTTGTGTGTGTCATGTGTTCCCGCCTCTTGTGTCCATATTTGGTTTGTTTCCTGTCCTCGTCTGATGTGATTATTGGTTAATTCCTGTCCAGCCGTGTTTGTCTAATTATCTATGATTTACCTGTGTATTTATAGTCCTGTCTGTTGAGTTAGATTTTGTCTGGTCTACTCGTTACTCCTGCTGTTTCCTGTCTGTCAGCCTTGCCTTGTCCTGTCTTGTCCTGCCTTGTCCTCATTAAAGACTGTTATTTGAGTTTACGTCCTCGTCTGCGTGTTCCTGTATCCTCCCTGCTGTGTGCACCGTGACAACGATATACTCATTATATTTTACTTTACCTTTTAGTGATGTCTTAATTATTTAATTTGTTTAAATAAAACTTTTATGAAACAAGTTATGACAGCCACTGTGCAAATGATTAAGTTTCAACAAAAAATAGAAATTGTATAATTTAGAAGTTAATTTAAAAACTGCATTACGTGCAATTTACATGTTTGCATACAAATTTCTTATTATAGTTAAAAATAAATAGTAACTGGATTTAAGTTTGTGCTCTGTCGTTAATTTGGCATGGGCGAGGGGGATTCACCCATAGCACTGGCATCCTCTTCGTCTTCCTCCAAATTGTCTCATCATCTTCCACCGGCCAAAGGGCCTGATTCAAAGAGGGGAGGAAATTCAGGAGAAATCTCATCCATCAACGCTCCCCAGCTGCACCAAGCCTGTGGAGCAACTTAAGCGCGGAAAGACTCGGGTCCCCTTTATTCGCGGCCGCAACTCATACTCTGCACTCTAAAACCTTTAACGGGAACTGAGAGCAGTGCAGGCAGCACTCGGGATTAGCGAGCACAGCCTGTGCGTGTCTAACTCCCAAACATGCTATGCACAGAGGGTGAGAGTCTTTAGACAAAATCATAGACCCGCATGCACACGGGTAAGAAGGATCTTTCCCCTTCGCTGTGCCACTGGATGGGCTCGCAGTTGGCATAACAGAGATGTGAACACCGGGAGATTAACGAGATCACCACAACGTGCCTCTCGATTTCGGGCCTTACAGCAATTATTCCCTTAACGCGGCGGGAGCACAATGCACAATCAGCCCCCTCGAGAGCTGACTGTGCGTGCTCCGCTCCGCTCCCAAACAAACAACACAACGACCACGTGCATTCACACCCATAATGTTTAGCATGGGCAGAGAAGATCACACGGACTAAAGTGCTGTCTGTTTAGCTCACCATATAGAGGTGATTGTGCACTGTTTTTACAAACAACAGTAAACGAGACTGACACACACACAGAGTGCTTGCACACACAGAGCCCTGCTTGTTTCGCATGCGCTTTTAAGCTTTCTGATCTCTAAGTCACCCCGCCCATGAGGTCTTGCCATTCCATTGGACTGATTTCACATGTGATTCAGAGCGTGGTCACGCAGATGCTTTCCCAAAGCGTTCAACACAGCGTGAGTTACTGAAGGGGAAGGGGAAGGGGAAGGGGAAGGGGAACTGAAGCTACAGCCTGTAGCATTTAGAGCGAAAATTAAATACAGCTTTATTTATTCCGAAACAGAAGTTATCTAAAATGTTATTTGTAGCCTATATTTTAATTTTCATTTAATCATTCTACAGTAAATTTAGCCTATTCAAGGCACTATGAGAGCAAAGCAGCTTGCGGGCTTGAATGCATAGCAGCATTGTGGGTGGTGAAGACCTCGTGATGCCAGCTGCTCGAGTCGATGTCAGTGACGGATATTCCACACTGGACACCACCAGTATTCTCCACCATGAGATGGGTCCAGTGGCCAGTAGGGGTGGGCGCTATACCGGTATGAACGTGATTACCGGTATTATGCTGTGCCATGATATGGATTTTGCTATACCGTGGATACCGTTACATATTCATGGATTTCATTGTATGGACAGACAAAGATTTTTTTTCCTGCGGTCGTTACTGCGTCATCAGAGAGAGAGAGAGATGCTTGATCGGACATAAATCAGATTCAGAACTGGATAGTTTTTGCTCCAAACACACAATCGGCTTTTCAGAACTGCACACAAACTGGATTACAATAATTTCCCAAACTGTAATTTGTGTGGTAATATTACTAAGTCTGTAAACGGCCGTTAACACAGGACAGAGACGCAGAACACGGACACAAAGAGGGAAAATACTGCAACAGGCAGTGCAAGATCACTGTTCACAATGCTCGAAATAAAGGAAGAAAAATATAAATATGAATTGGGGGCAGGGAGGTAATATAAATGAATATCTGAAGGGAACTCTCTTCAGAAAACTTTAGATTATTTTTCTTTTACCTCCGTGTTCATAAGCGCAGCGCAGATCAGCTTTATTTACAGCTGTAACCAAAGCAACGCTAAACTGAAGTCATAAGCGCCCTCTGCTGTCATAGAGTGAATTTTCATGTTCTTTCAGTCCATTTGTTGCACACATCTAAAGTCAGACCATTAAATTTTTGCCTTAGATCTTGAAATAATGTTGTTTTTTTTCTAGTTATATAAGGTTAAAATACATATTTTGCATATAAGGTCTACTAAAATGTGATTCCAATTTTTTTTTCCCGCATACCGCAATATAATATCGATATCGTCTGGACAGTGGAAAATACCGTGATATGAATTTTAGGTCATATCGCCCACCCCTAGTTGCCAGGATGGTACTGGCAGGTGATGAAGTCCATAGTTTGGATGGAAATAACATAAAAGTCAAGTCAAGTCACTATTATTTGTATAGCGCTTTTAACAATGCAAATTGTGTCAAAGCAGCATTACATCAGCTTGATATAAAGCTGGGTGGCTTTACATCAGCTTTACAGTATTTAGACAGGGAAATAGTGTGTCGAAATAGTGTCATTCTCCTCTGGCCAGACAAAATCAGCAGTTTAAATCTAGGCTGCAGCAGAGTCAGATTGTGCAAAGGACTCATCTGGTTCCTGTGGTCTTGTCCCAATGGCCGTCTAGGAGACAGGCTGTTCAATGGGGATCAGTCTCTGGGGCTCATCTAGTTTTCTTGGTCTCCCCTGACGTTCAGGGCTGTAGAGGTCATCTCTAGGTGCTGATCCACCATCTGATCTGGATACGGACTGGATCCGGGTGGCTGTAGTGACCATTTGATCTGGATACAGTCTGGCTCTGGGTGGCAACGGTGACCTCGGGATTAGAAAGAAACAGACTAATATTAGCATAGATGCCATTCTTCTAACGATGTAACAAGTAAATCGGGTGTTTTGGGAAGTGTTTCCGGTTCCGGTTGACCTAATTAATGCAGCCTAACAATCCTTTAACGGATTTGAATTATAGAAATGTGATAGTGTATTATGTGTAAGCCAGGTTAAAGAGATGGGTCTTTAACCTGTTAACATGCACCAGGACGCCAGCGCACTGAACGCTTTGTTTGCTCTTTGTTTGCAAATGTCATTGTTTTCAAATAGATAAAATGAAACGGGAAAAATTAATCTTGACAAACTATATATAATTTTGAAGGTCTAAGCGTCAAGCATCAACGATAGATCGCTGTTTTTCGATAGAAAGCTTATAAGGAATGTATTTGCTAAATTTGTGTAAGCAGTACACATCAAAACATGTATAAAAAAAACCACAGTACATACCAGATTCATCCTGATAACGACTCTCAAACGTATCCACTGCTGTAAATCCCGGTTTAGTTTGAGAAATAAGGGTTCACGGAACAACATCCCAAAGAGCACTTTTAGTCCAAAGAAACAATAACGTTGTAATTTGGATCGTTATTCCTTTGTTTATGTCTCATCTCTTCAGGGAGAGTTATTGTTTGTGTCCGTTATGGAACAAATTATGCTCAAAAACAGCGTCTTGGTGGTAAAAAAAACAGCATGATTTTGTAGCAGGCAATGTCCCAAACAGAATGAGATCATCCAAAAAAAAAAAAAGTCAAAGATACACGGAAGATTGTTTATTTGAATTCTGGCGTGTTCTCGTGACAGCTCGTGACGCACGCTGTGACGCACCTGTCATCTGATGGGGCTTAGCGATCGGCTTTTTGGACAAATAATCTTTTTTTTTTTTTTTTTCTTCAACATTTTTCATATATGTTTGTGTGTTTTGTGGGAAATGTGCCTGTATCTGTATGATTACCATCTGTATGGCTGATAATCAGCGTGTAATTACTGACTGTTCACAGATATCAGTGTGAATGCAGTCTATATAAAAGGCCATTATAATGTGATTATTGACAATATGGGCGGCCATCTGTATGATTACCATCTGTATGAATGATCGTCAGCATGTGATTTCCTATGTATGAGCACCTATCTGTATGTCAGGAAATCAGAGTATGTACTTAAGTTATTTTTTTTATTATTATTGTAGAAAAATGTTGCAGCAATCTCATTTTTCATGGTATCTTCTTCAGATTTGAAATATAAACTCATGAAGACATGTGACTTTCAACCCATTACTTTTCTGGATTGCTTCAGGACTGATTTCATGTATTTTTATTAGTGCTGTCAAAGTTAACGCGTTAATAACGCGTTAACGCAAATGAATTTTAACGGCACTAATTTTTTTAACACGCGATTAACGCAGTGCATATTTTCTGTTTGACCCGTGGCCCAACCCGTAGTTGGAACCACAGTGTTGCAACTTAGCAACATTACAGACCCCTTTAGCGACTTTTTTCCCTTCAAAAACGCGCCCACACCTAGTTTCTGAGACTCGCCGGTACTGCCGCGCCAGCGCTCGTACACACATATCTCTCTCTCTCTCCCTGCGTTTGCTCAGGTTCTCTTGAGCACGCGCACACACCCCTCTCCCTCTCTCTCTCTCTCTCTCTCTCTCTCTCTCTCTGCGTCTGCTCAGTTTCTCTTCACCGCGTGCACACACCTCTCTCTCTCTCTCTGCGTCTGCTCAGTTTCTCTTCAGCGCGCGCACACACCTCTCTCTCTCTCGCTCTCTCTCTCTCTCTCTCTGCGTCTGCTCAGTTTCTCTTCAGCGATGAGAATATTGAGAATATAGCTTCATCAAAATACAGTATGTGGGCACAGAGAGGGAAACAAATGTAATAATAAATAATAAATGTACATTTTGCATGTTCAGAAGTGAGCTGCCCTGTGTGCAAAAATGTAAACAGGTTTGTGTAAGTAAATTGCTTTAAAAAACATCTATGACCTATGAAACATGTCTAGTCTTCATGCTCTATGTTGACTATGGTTTCAATAATAATAAACATAGATTTGCATAAAGCATCCATATTTGTCCATGCCCATGTTGATTAGAGTATTAAAAATGTGAAAAGTATTAATTTAAGGTACATTTAGAACAAATAAAAATGTGCGATTAATTGCGATTATTAACTCATGACAATCATGCGATTAATCACAATTTAAAAAAATATCGATTGACAGCCCTAATTTTTATATGAAATTAAAAAAAAATCAGTGTGGTACAATTTTTATCAAGGCACTTCAGTGTCTATAACTTTTTATATTTTTGAGCATTATCAACTCTGGATGATGGATAGTAAAGCCCAAAGGGTCTTCTTTTCAAAGACACCAAAATTGTGTGTGTGGCACACTGAAGTCAGGAACTGTTACCATTTTAAGTCAGCTGTGATTCCCAATATGGGGGGCGCTGGTTAACAGGTTAATCTAGATTTAAACTGACAGAGTTTGTCTGCTTCCCGAACAGTGTTAGGCAGAGTGATCCAGAGTTTGGGCGCTAAATAGGAAAATGATCTCCCGCCCGCAGTTGATTTTGATATGTCATGTGTTATGTCTCATCTTTTCTTGACTTTATCAGCATTTTCATCCATCTTGTAGATGACCTGGGAACTAAGGTTCACTTAAAGTGGGAACTAAATGTCTTTTCCAACTTGAAATATACAGTCACAAAGAATTGTTCATTACACAGAATCTGTGCCAATATCATGGACCACAAGCATCACTTGGCCATTGAGTGTAGTTTGGGCTCCTCCTCAATGCATCCTATAAATGTTGTCATATATCTTTCACACATTGTCTTTTTTTCTTCATTAGTAAAATGCAATTTTATAGGAGAAGTTGAATCATGTAGACAACAGGTTAAGTAAAAATATTAATATACAGTAGCGCATAAATATAGCAAAATGCTCCTCTTTATAGTTATTTTTCTAGCTGATTGATAAGCTTATGGACACCGAATGGTTATTCTGAGGTAAATATATTATTACGTTGGAATGTTTATAAGCTTTCCACAGTTTGAAACACTGAATGAGCTTTTACATAAGACATTTAAGTAAGTTGTACTGTAGGCTCTCTTATAAAATAGCCTACCTTTTGATGTCAATTCATGTTCATTATGTACTTTAGAAATAAAGAGAAAGATGATGGGTTCACGTGTCGCTTGAACTGAGGCGCTAAAGCGATCGCACCTGCCGCATTAAAGAGCACCAAAAACTTATTTATTGTTTGAATTTCATTGTGAATTTGGCATAATTTTAAAGCTGATACTTTGTTTATTAAAAAGTAACAAAGCACAAAGCTTTTTGCGATTACTGGACGGCAAGTGCGCTTCAAATAATATGAAGTTCACGCATTAACAGAACACAGCATATAGACTAAGATCTTGATAAGAAGAAGCCATATTAGTAATGATTATAAATGAGAATTGTTAAGGATATTGCCAATATCCACACAGCTGGCAGCTTTACCTGTTGCAGTTTGTTCAAATTGTGCAGGAAATAAAAACTGCTTTTGTGCACTTTTACTTGCACGTCTCCGTCATTTCGATCTCTCTCGCGCTACACAACTGAGCTGTGTTTAACAGGTGTGCGTCAATGCTGCTGTGTTGCAGAGATGAGCACTGTTTGAAACTCTTTTTTCCACTAAAACTTTGATATGCATCTCAGTTTAATACGTGAACATAACAAAATATTTTTTGTACAAATTTTTAAGTCATAACATGTAAATAGTTGCCAATGGCGACCTCAGCAAAAACTTCACTCGCAAATTAATATTTTTGGTCGCAAATGCGACCGTTTTAGTCGCAGTCTGGAGCCCTGTAGGTAATTAGCAAGATCTTAAAATGTATACGATGTTTAATAGGGAGCCAGTGCAGTGTTGACAGAACCGGGCTAATGTGGTCATACTTCCTGGTTCTAGTAAGAACTCTAGCTGCTGCATTTTGAACCAGCTGGAGTTTGTTTATTAAACGCGCAGAGCAACCACCCAATAAAGCATTACAATAATCTAGCCTCGTGGTCATGAACGCATGAATTAATGTTTCTGCAAAAGTCCACAAACACACAGGGAATACAAGATGTATATTGTATGTGTAAAAACAGAGCTGTTGACAAAATTTCTTCTGTAAGTCAAGCAGCAAATTTTGCCCTACCTACAACCTTTAGAATGTTTTTTTTTTCTTAGCGCATGCCAACATTTTAACAAAGTGGGTGGAATTTTTAGACCATGCTAATTTATTTTAATGTCTTTGAGATTGTGTATACCAGTGTATACGGCTATCATTTATTTCAGTGCAATACCCAATGTGCCTTCATAGGTTTCAGTTCGATTTGACATGTGGCTGCAGCACAAAGCCACGGGCGGACGTCGCCTTTCACTTCAATCCCCGCTTCAGCAGCTCTCCACAGATTGTGTGCAACTCATTACAACATGAAAACTGGGGAAGAGAAGAAAATATTGACCTTATGCCTTTTAAACAAGGAGCATCTTTTGAGACCATAATCTTGGTTCTTTGTGATGTTTTCAAAGTGAGTGTAAAGCATCACATCACAGGTAGCAACACACCTGGTTAACAGCCTGTCTGCTTTAAAGGGGTGGTTGATTGCGATTTCACTTTTTTAAAGTTAGTTAGTGTGTAATGTAATGTTGCACAGGTTCTGCACGATCCTCTTCACTAATATCCTCTGCATCTCAATCGGGCTCAAATTGATAAGCAATATAGATGACGCCATTGTTTACAATTCACCTGGAGCACATGCCGCTGAGCTGAGGTGCGGGATGTTCAGACGCGCACTAGAAGTGGTTTAGCCAATCACAACGCACTGGACCAGCTAACCAATCTGAGCCCATCGCTTCAGTTTTTTTTAAAAAAACGAAGCATTAACACGTTAGACTGCACCCCATAAACACAATCAAGCCTAGGAAAAAAAAAACAGTCAACCACACCTTTAAAGCATTTTTACCCACATATTAATTGTTATTATTAGTAGTAGTTGTAATACAAGTACTTTCAGAGAAAAAGTTTTGATTTGTCAAGTGACAGGAATTTGACTCATTTACTTTTGTAGGTAGCAGTTAATGGTGTTCACATTTTGGAGTTCAAACACAGAATTCCTCTTGAGATGATCAACACATTTTCAGTCTCTGGAAAAGTACAACTGCATGCCATTGGCTTTATCCCTGAATCAGTAAGTGACATACACTACTAGTTGGTATGTACTGTTAGTATAATAGTCATCACCTGTGAAATAGCACAAATTAAGTATGGGAATGATGTAGAGCAGTGTTTCCCAACCACTGTGCTGCGGCACACTAGTGTGACAGGTTATCGGGTGTGCCGTGGAAAATTATCAAAAACTTCCTTATCTCTATTATAGTTTGTTATTATTTTAAATCAGTGCTATTGGTCATTATGTCGGTTTGTGGGTTTTACAAATATTTAACCAATGAAAAGCATTCAAAAGAGCTTGTGACTAAATCTCGTAACGCCATTGGATCCTCAAATTGTCAGTTAAACCTCATAACCCCGCCCCACCTCCATTCAGAATTAAGCGCCGCGACACGCAGTTTGAAGACAGACGTCTACTACTTGGCAATGCAAGGGTAAATAAAGAACTGATGTTTGAATAAGTACAGCGTTTTCTTTACTCAAGAAATGCTGTCTATAAAGTTTAATGTTTTTGTGTGTATAAAGAGCAGAGAAGAGTCTTAGCATTTGATGTCTAGTTGTAGCAATACACTTTTGTAGGCTACGTTTTAAATATCATAGCTGTTTGTCTTTAATATCATGAGATTCTGGCCAAATGTATTAACAAGAGAAACTGAGCGCCCATATAGCTACAATAAACTTTATAACCTGCAAACTGGTGAAAACGTGATGCTATCAATTTACTGCCTCAGAGGTGGCCATTCTAATGATGGATAAAACACAGATCTCTGTCACTCTCTCGTCAAAAACCTCATTAACTCCTTTAAATACCAACTCTGATGACGCAATGTTTAATTATTTTAATAATTTGTATTTTTTTTGTAATGCTTAGTGGTGTGCCGTGGGATTTTTTACATATCAAGACTGTGCCGTGGCAGAAAAAAGGTTGGGAAACACTGATGTAGACACCAAAATGATATACAATATACATATATATATATATATATATATACACACACACATGGACAACATTGTTGGTACCCTTCCATTAAAGAAAGTAAAACCCACAATGGTCACTGAAATAACATGAAACTGACAAAAGTAATATTTTTTTTACTGAAAAGTAACTAATGAAAATCAGACATTGCTTTTGAATTGTGGTTCAACAGAAGCATTTAAAAAAAAATGAATGCAAGTAATGAAGCTGGCCTGGACAAATATGATAGTACCCTTAACTTAATATTTTGTTGCACCAACTTTTTTTTTGTGAACAATTATTTTTATTAAGCAGTCATTTCAGTACAACACAAATATAACACACCAATCCAGACTGCAGCCATACCCCCCACCCACCAACCCACCAGGCAGACCCACACTGTGCCGAGAAAAACAAGACACTGCAGTGGAGAAAAGTACAAAGTGCAATACCCAATCACAAGATAAATAAAAAATATACACAAATTCAAAATAAATTATACATCAAAAAGAAAACAATGTCAAAAATAGCATTCCAGGTTTTCAAAGTTTTTGTCTTTGCTCCATGAATATGAGCTGTAGATAGTTCCATAGAAACAATGTCAAGCTAAGATAAGCCCCATGCACGTCTGGTCATTGAATGGGGAGGAACCCAGCGACTGACTAACATTTTCTTTGCAGCAGTGAGAGCAGCTAAAAGTACGTTTCTATGTTGCGGAGACAGAGCCAATTCAGAAAAGTTATTCAAGAAGAAAAGTTCTGGAGTCAAAACGTCTCCGGTTACTATCATAACCTCGGTTCCCTGAGAGCGGGAACGAGACATCACGGAGAATTCTCCGTTATGGGAACTCCTTCCTTCCAACCTTTCCTGAAGTCCTATTGGCTCACGCCAGTCAAATGACTGGCCAATTGTCGCGAAGTATGCACATCGCATGCAAATACTGACATGCTGAGAGGCAGTATAAAATGCGGTGCACGCTACAATTACGTCAGAATCGGATACTGAACGCCACTTAGCTGGTCGTGCAGCGAGCACGGCGACCTCTGTGATGTCTCGTTCCCGCTCTCAGGGAACCGAGGTTACGACAGTAACCGGAGACGTTCCCTCTCGAGCTTTCACGAGACATCACGGAGAATTCTCCGTTATGGGAACGATATTCAATCCCGCCGTGAGAGAGGCTACGAGCAGCCTGTACAAGTTACACTCTAGCGAAGATAGAACACACACAATTCCCACAAATAGCGACGCTTGAAGGCGGGCTCGCAGCTGATAGGTGGAGATAAGCCAATGAGCGTCTAAAGCCCAGGTATACGAAATTTGCATATCTGGTCAGTAATAACGTATGCTGCGCTGAGAAACAGGGCAGAAGCAAAAACAACAGCATTGTGAGAAGGCTGCACAGAGATAACTGTGTTAAACAGCAGTCAACACAAAACATGATGGTACACCAATAGAATATACATTGTAAAGGATTTTACCCCTTTTACATTGTTTAATTTAGCTCTTTGGTATAAGCTTTATTTTAGCTTTAGGGAATCTTAAAGTCTGATATTGATATGATCAATTGATATTAATCAAATCGTCCAACTTATACCTTATCTAACAATCGTCCAGCGAGCTGTTAGATTTCAGTATGTCTGAGAAATTCTGTTTATTCTCGTGGCCACGATATAATAATACAGAATTATTTAAATAACCTTATGACAGTTATGAGCATAGGTAACGTAATCTGGGCAAAGTTTGATTTGAATATTTCACAACAAAACACAGAACACTTCTCTATAAATCAAACAAGAGTTTATTTGCTATCTTACTAAAATACATGAACTAAGCTAAATAACATAAAACAAAATACATACACACACAAACCTAGGCAATGAATTGTTGCAATTGAGAATGATTAAAATATAGAACTGTTTTGCTATTTCCACACGATTTTACCCGTGTCGATCATCAAGAGGAGAACTATTATCCTTACTTTAGAGATAGATATGACACGATTCAGCCACTTTAGAGATTTTGTTTGATACTTGCTTTTAAGTTGAAATGACGCTGTGTGGCTTGAAGGAATTCTGCGCGTCGTTGCGTGACGTCACTCTGGGATGTCCTTTGTTGGTTGTTTCGGGGCTGTGATGACGCTCTTGAGTTCCTTTCGCGTAGCTTCAGACTTTCAAGGGTTTCTTCAGAGATTTGACTGAGTGCTGGTTCAATGTTCAAACTCGGCCAGATGTTAAGGCTGCGAGCTCTTTTGGAGTAGCTCCAAGTTTCAAAGAAGCGTGCGATTTCGAGCAGAGAGAGCTGGGAGTCAGTATTTTAGACCGGAGATTTCGGTTCCTCCCACTCGATGCTCTTCCAATTAAATAGTTCTTGAAGGGCGGAGCTCCACCTACACGGCTCATTTTCCATGCAGTAAATTTATCTGCTTGGTTATTTTGTCACATGAAGAAAATATCCTGGCAGATTTCTATATGTGTTATAATCATACATTATGGTGCTAAGGGTAATTTTCATTCACACCAACTTGTTGTTTGTGAAATCAGCTATTATTCAAGACCAAACAACAGGTACTTGGCATACACATATAATAACTTTATCTACTCCGTGGTTAAGGCAAAGATTAAACTATCTTAAATTCTGAATAATACCACCACGCATATGAATTAAACACAGGAAAAAGTTATGTCACAGATTGAGAAGATATCATTGGTTACAATAACACAGAAAGCTTAATTTCATTTCATAAAATACAACCAGCAATATATATTTATTGTCTGTATCTATAATATATATATCTTGCTTCTAATAGCAGCAATGATTATTATTAATTGTCTTTTTGGAACACTTTATAAAAGTTTTGAGTCCTTTTAGCAAAGTCAATAACAGTTCGGGTGTTCCTTGTCCAAAAAGAGATATTGAGGGGTGTTTCAGTTTGGAATGTGAGAGAAACGGGAGGTCAGGAAAGTCACTGTCCAGGTCATGAGAATGTCACGTTTGTGGAGATCTGGTCTTTCTTAGCTGAACGTCTGTCGTAAAAACGTCTTTTCTTGTTGATAAAAATCATTGAATTATGCGTTAACGATCAGGGGATCCATGACATGTTGTTGGACCATAAGCAGATGTTCCGTCCTGTTTCTATTAACACCACCTCTAGGACCCAGGGCGGGACTGAAGGAGGGCGCGGGGGATGCAATCTACAAGAAAACTCACCACCAGCGCGTGCCTACCAATCGATTGCCCGCCCAGCGGGGAACGAAACGAGGCAATAGCGGCCACGTAGACTTTCAGTGTTGATAGTAAAGATCCACTAACCAGTCTGTACCGTAGAAAACGCAGAACATCCGACACGGAGCAAGCAGCCGGGTCGATATGAACATAACGGCACTATTTCACAAACACTCCCCATTTCAGAGCATACAAATGCCTCGTAGAGGGTGTCCGCGCCTCCGAGAGCATGTCGAGCAGACGAGAATGCAGGGCACTCAGCTCCTCTGATATCCCCGAAGCAACCACACATGAAGGCTCCACAACTCCGGGTTCGGGTGCCACCCTGAGCCGCTCATCTGAGATAGCAGATCCTTCCTGATGGGGATCGGCCAGGGCGATGCCACCAGCAGCTCTGTCTGGTCCGGGAACCAAAGCTGGTTCGGCCAGTTCGGGGCGATGAGTATCACCGAAGCACCTCTTTTTTTTTTTTTTTTTTTTTTTATATATATACAGCCTGGCTGCTGGCCAGTGCTTTGTCAGCGCGTCCCCCTTCAGCGGGGAGTGAGACAGGGAGAAGAACAGCAGGCAATGTGCATTCTTGAGCTCGTGGCGAACAGATCCACCTCCGCTGCCCCGTAGCGAGTCCAAATCATCCGAACCGACTCAGGGTGCAACCTCCACTCTCCTTGAGGAATCCCCTTCCTCGAAAGCATGTCCGCCCTGTGGTTCAGAAGACTGGGGATGTGCGCTGCTCTGATTGAGAGAAAGTGACGGTCCGCACATAGCAGGAGATTCGCTGCATGCTTGTTGGATCGTACACCTCCTTGGTGATTTATGTACGAAACCACAGACATGTTGTCTGTGTGAATCAATACATGCCGCTGTTCCAGCTGCGGCCGAAAATCCTTAGAGCTAAGAACACTGCTTCCAGCTCCAAGTGGTTTATGTGCCAACGGCTCTGAGGTTCTGACCACAGCCCTAAAGTCGGCATGCCCTCGCACACTGCTCACCGGCCTCCAGTCGATGCGTGAGTCGTGACCATGACACGTGACGTCACCAAGCCCAGGGGAACCCCCGGCTGAAGAGACTTTAGCGGCACGGCCTCAGAGCTTCGATGCAGCCGCGGGGGACCACGATGCGCAAACGGCCCGAAGTCCACGCCGTCCAAGTGACTCGAGATTTCAGCCAAAACTGCAGCGGGCGCATGTGTAGTAAACTGCCCAGTTTGAAAAGGCACAGGGAAGACAAACTGGCGGCCGAGCGCGCATCTCCACTGCTTTTAGTCGAAGCACACTCCCAGATACGTTAGACTGACTCGGGGCAAGAATGCTCTTACGCATATTCATGCATAGCCTCAAGAACTCCAAGTGACGAAGCAGTTTGTCTATATGGCTGGCTGCCGTGTCCCGTGACTGAGCTAATATCAGCCAGTCATCTAAATAATTGAGAACGCGCATTCCGCTCGCTCTGAGGGGATGGGAGGAGCTGCGTCCATGCACTTCGAGAAAGTGCGCGGGGGCCAAAGCCAGCCCAAACAGGAGAACAGGGTACTGGTACGCTGTGCCCTCGAGAGCAAACCTCAGAAAGCGTCTGTGATGCGGTGCTATCTGAATGTGAAAGTACGCGTCCTTTAAATCCACGGACGCAACCAGTCCCCAGGGCGAATTTGCGCCAGGATCTGTTCCAGCGATATCATTCTGAACGGACGCTTGCAGAGCGCTCTGTTGATGGGCCTGAGATCTAGAATCGAGCGGAGTCCTCCATCCCTCTTGGCCACCACAAAATAGCAGCTGTAAAAGCTACTTTCCAGCTCGCTTGCCGGGATTCGTTCTATCGCTCCTTTTTCGAGCAGGTTGCATAGCTCTTGTCTCAGGACCAGGGCATTTCGAGGCAATGTTAGAGACTGCACCACGCCGTTGAAACAGGGTGGTCTGCATCTGAATTGAGGGGCGTACCCACGCTCTATCACGCCGAGTAACCAGCGTGAGATTCTCTGAATAATTTTCCCACGCGCTCAAGAACTGACATAGCGGCTTTAGCGGCTTAGTCGTTGGATGCGCTGGCGAGTGCTGGGCAGCTATAACCCACGTGAGCAGTGGCTCTGTACCGCTCTGAGGCGGGGCGAGCGGCGCTGTATTGACTGAGTGAGGAGGAAAGAGCTCTTTTGCGCAAATATATGCACTTTAATGAACATACACTATCACACAAATTTGAACAATTTGAGACAGCTTGCGGGCTCTTCCCGGGCCTCTTTACACTTTTCCCCGCACATCCGGCTCTTGGCAGGAGCGGTCGCGGGTCACTGTGTCCCTGCACTGCGATGAGCCGTGCGCCAAAGAAGACCTCGATCTCACGGTCTGCTGCTTTTTAACCGGTGAGGGCGGCAGACGACTGTGAGCGGTTCCCGATCTTTGTGCAGAGATGCATCAGCACCTGTCACTATGGACTGTGACTATGCTATACGACCTAGTTGAACACCACTTCATAGGGGCGTGAACAACTGACGTAATAGTCCAGCGAAATCTTGAAGGCTGATAGGGTGCGCGCCGGGGCATCAGGTGACTCCTCGCCTTCGCGCGCTTTTCTGCGCAGGGGCATCAGGTGACTCTCCGCCTTTGCGTGCTTTTCCGCGCAGGGGCACCAGGTGACTAATCGCCTTTGCGCGCTTTTCTGTGCAGGGGCATTAGGTGACTCCTCGCCTTCACGCGCTTTTTCCGCGCAGGGGCACCAGGTGACTCCTCGCCTTCGCGCGCTTTTCCGTGCAGGGGCATCAGGTGACTCCTCGCCTTCGCACGCTTTTCTGCACAGGGACATCAGGTGACTCCTCGCTTTTGTGCGCCGTTTCATAATATGACTCACTGCCGCTCTGAGGCGGGGGCCGCTTCACTACTGGCGAGTGGGTGAGCGACTGAAGCAGGGGCTCCATGTCACCTTGAATGAGTGAGAGAGCGGAGTCCTCTACACACGGCAGCCGCTGATGTGGGGCTGGTATCGTGCGAATAAGAGAGCAGTGTCTTCCAAACACGGCAGCCGCTGATGTGGGGCTGGTATCGTGCAAATAAAAGAGCAGTGTCTTTCAAACACGTCAGCCGCTGATGTGGGGCTGGTATCATGTGAATGAGAGAGTGTCCTCTACACACGGCAGACTGCTGTGGGGGGGCTGGTATCGTGTGAATAAGAGAGCAGTGTCTTCCAAACACGGCAGCCGCTGATGAGGGGCTGGTATCGTGTGAATGAGTGAGGAGCCAAGTGATTGTGCTTTATACATGGCAGAACGCCGCTCTAAGGCGGGGGGCTGCATGCTTAGACAGTGGGTCGTGCGGCATCTGCGGCGACATAGGAACCCTTAGCTCCGGTATCTGCACTCGGCTCTCCGCTCCGCCATGGAAGGGGGACGTGAGAAGCCGGGCTGATGTCCTGTCCTGCAGGTTCGATGGGTGAGAGGAATGCGGACATTTAGTCGGCATGAGCTCATCACCAGAGTCCAGGTCCACCGCTGATCGAGGGCAGACGGACTCATCTTAAGAAAAACATCATACTCACCTGAACGCTGCAGAGGAGTGGCCATACAGAGACCGCCCTCTGATGAGCGAACCTCAACTGTGAGCTGTAATAGTTTATAAGCCATAAATCTAGGTTGTTCAGCAAAGTGAAGGAGAAGATTCTGACGTAATTGTCGCGTGCACCACATTTTATACTGCCTCTCAGCTTGTCAGTATTTGCATGTGATGTGCATACTTCGCGACAATTGGCCAGTCATTTGACTGGCGTGAGCCAATAGGACTTCAGGAAAGGTTGGAAGGAAGGAGTTCTTATAACGGAGAATTCTCCGTGATGTCTCGTGAAAGCTCGAGAGGGAACCACATCCTTTTCTAATAAGAATGATATGTCATGAGCAAGCTGAGACCAGAAAAGAGAAAGTGCAGAGCATTCCCAATTTTTTTTTTTAAATATGTACCGAATGCCCCCTGCGGACATAAATTGCAATTTGGGGAAGGTGACACATGCGTATAGAAGTGTTTTAAAGGGGACAGATAGAGTCTATGTAGTAATTTCCAATGGATCATCTGATGATTTGGGTTTTTTGAGGATGATGTGATTGTCTCCCAAATTTGATCAGAAAATAAAGTTTGTAAGTCACCACTGATATCCTTAGACCAGATAGTTGTTATGGATAATGGTTTGAGGAGAAAAGAGTAAATAACTGAAGCAGAAATAACAGAATTATCAGTGGGGAGAATTACTTTTCACAAGGGATGTACAGGCAATTGTGCATCCCAGGAACTCCATATGCGCGCAGCGCTGACCTAATACGAATATACATGAAAAAGGAGGTTCCTGGTAGATTAAAAAAAGCCTTAATATCTTGAAATGATTTCAGGCCTTTGTCATCATAAATGTCACCAAAGGAATATACTTTACATTTAATCCATTGTGGACAGTAAAATGAGTTTTTACCTGATAAAAAATTATTATTATGGAACAAAGGTGAATGACGATGCCACCTCAAGTTTGGCTCTATCTTCCTGGTCACCGTTCTCCAAGTAAACACTAGACGCGCATAACAGTATCCAGAGCCGCAGCCCTTATGAATGGAAAAGAATCTGGGTCTTGAGCGTGACACGTTCAAAAAGCTGCGAGGCGCAATGGTCAAATATGTTACTCTAGTCTAGCGCATATTTACATAGGAAAGATATTTAAAAAGCAGCAGAGCTTTGTAAACAGCTCATAGTAATCACGTCATCTCCATGAAAATGATATGATTGTCAGAACGAATTTTAAAAAAGGTCCTGTTCACATCTGTTAATGGTAACTTACCGGTAATTTACCAGTAAAGGTAAAAGGGGCTAAACTCTTCCTCTGCATATGCTGTGCTTAAAGTTCATCTGGGAAAAACAGTGTGCATTATCTGACTAGATTTGTAACATAAATCATTTATAAACCTATGCCAACACAGGATAATACATCAACATATTTCTATATGCGATTTGTTGTACATCGCGATTTCAAAAGAAAAGTTTAAACCCTCGCTCTGAGTTTGCATGTGAAATTAAATGGATTTAAACGGCGTTGAATCACTGTCACGGTTCATGGGCTCACGGTCCCATCCTCGCTCTGTTGTGTGTGTGTGTGTGCAGGTGTCTGTGTGTGGGTGTGTCTGATTGAGGCTGATTCGCTCCAGCTGTGGATCATTTACAGGGGCTATATTAGATCCTGTCACGCTGTCTTGTATTGTCAGATCCTCAGATTGTCTGCCTGTGTCATGGTCAGTGGTTTTCGTCCGTTCCTGCTTCCTGCTCCCGTGATTCCTGATCTCTGCCATTTCCTGGACTATGAACACCGGACACTTCGCTGCCCATTGCTTCCCTGCGCTACCTGCCCCAACCTACGGAGAGCTCAACCTTGTTTCCTCAGTTTCACCTGTCTGATGTTTTGCAATAAACCGTTCTTGTTTCCGCAACTTGAATCCTCCAGTCTTTATTTATGACAGAAGGATCTGACCACAGATGGATTCAGCGGAGGCTCGTGGTTTTCAGGAACTGTTAGCCAACAACAACGCTCGTATGGATCAACAGGAGGAGAATATGCTGAACACCGGACGAGCTGTGCAGGCGTTAGTAACACAGGTGTCCGAGCTCACCACCCAGTTGCAACTATTAAGATCACCCGCTGCGCCACCCACACCGCCGATTCTCCCAGTCCCCGGGAACAACAACCCTCAGCACGAACTTAGACTCCCTACACCGGAAGTGTATGCCGGAGATCCTAACCTCTGTAGAGCGTTCCTGACTAAATGTTCTCTATTTTTCTCCCTCCAGCCCCAGACTTTCGCCACGGAGGCATCTAAGGTGGCTTTAGTGCTGACGTTGCTGTCAGGGAAGGCAGCATTGTGGGGAACGGCGGTGTGGGAGAATTGCCATCCATGTTGTTCCTCGTTCCGCTCACTTTCCCAGGAGATGAGGAGAGTGTTCGATCGCGCGCTGGTCGGGCGCGAGGCAGCGCGCATGCTGGCCGATCTCCGCCAGGGGGAGCGATCCGTTTCCGACTATTCCATTCAGTTCCGGACCCTGGCGGCGGAGTGTGAGTGGAACGAGAAGGCGCAGTGGGATATTTTCCTGCATGGGCTGGCTGACCGTATCCAACAGGAGATTTATACGGTGGAGTTACCCACCGGATTGGACGAGCTTGTGGATCTAGCCTTACGCGTGGATGCGTGGCTGCAGCAACGCGATCTGCATGGACGACGCAAGTTTACACCAGAATATCCTTCCCTCGTCACTGGCGATACGGTCAGTCACTCGTCGGTTGACGAACCCATGCAGGTGGGTAGAGCTCGTCTCTCCCGGGAGGAGAGAGATCGTCGGAGGATGAGGGGACTATGTTTGTACTGCGGCGCGGCTGGCCATTTTCTGGCGAGCTGTCCAGTAAAAGATCAAGCCCGACAGTAGGTCTGAGGTTACTGTCGGGTGGAGAGTCTCTTAACAAAGCCTCATCCACCACCCTCCTCCCGGTGAGGTTGCAATGGGCGGCCGGGCGAAACGATGGGACGGCGCTGTTAGACTCCGGAGCCGAGGGTAACCTGTTGGACATTTCCCTGGCACAACTTCTTCACATCCCCATGGTGTCACTCCGTCACAAGATCTCTGTCAGCGCCCTAGATGGACAATCGCTTCCCGAGATCAGCCTCTCCACGGTACCCATCACCCTCATCACCTCAGGCAATCACTCAGAGACTATAACTTTTCTCATCACCAAATCACCACTGGCTCCGGTGGTGTTAGGTCACCCCTGGCTCACTCAACACAATCCTCGGGTGGATTGGGGTCGCAACACCATCTCTGAGTGGAGTAAAGCCTGTTATGCCTCTTGTCTTGTGTCTGCTGGTTTTTCTGTTTCTTGTTCTTTGTTGCAGGATGAAATGGGGAGCCTGTCAAACGTGCCCGAGGAGTATCTCGACCTGAAGGAAGTGTTCAGTAAGTCCAGGGCCGCTTCTCTTCCTCCTCATCGTCCCTACGACTGTGCTATAGAGTTAGTACCAGGTATGTCAAACACCTAAGGGCAGATTATACTCGCTTTCTGTTCCTGAAAGGGAGGCCATGGAGAAATATATTTATGATTCTCTGACAGCCGGGATCATCCGCCCCTCTTCTTCCCCAGCGGGGGCAGGATTTTTTTTTGTCGCGAAGAAGGATGGCTCTCTGCGACCTTGTATTGACTACCGAGGCTTGAACAACATCACGGTAAAGAATACTTATCCTTTGCCGTTGATGTCTTCAGCTTTCGAGAGGTTGCAGGGAGCATCCATCTTCACCAAGTTAGATCTTAGAAACGCCTATCATTTGGTTCGCATAAGAGAGGGGGATGAGTGGAAGACCGCGTTTAATACCCCCAGAGGGCACTTTGAATATTTGGTTATGCCGTTCGGGCTTTCTAACTCTCCCGCGGTCTTCCAGGCCCTCGTCAATGACGTGTTGAGAGATATGGTCGATCAGTTCATATATGTCTACCTGGATGACATATAGATTTTTTCTTCTTCTCTCCAGGAACATGTTCAACACGTCAGGCGAGTACTCCAGAGGCTGTTAGAGAATGGGCTTTTTGTCAAGGCGGAGAAATGCGCGTTCCATGCACAGTCGGTTCCTTTCTTGGGCTTCATCGTGTCGCCTGAGGGGGTTCGCATGGATCCTGACAAGGTTAAGGCTGTGGTAAGTTGGCCAACCCCTGATTCCCACAAGGCCCTGCAGAGGTTTCTGGGGTTTGCTAATTTTTACCTGCGTTTTATTCGCAATTTCAGCCAACTAGCCGCTCCTCTGACTGCCTTGACCTCCACCAAGACGGCGTTCAGGTGGTCGAATGCAGCCGAGGCTGCATTCACCAAACTCAGAAGCCGCTTCGTTTCGGCGTCCATTCTCCGGGCCCCTGATCCCACACGCCAGTTTGTGGTGGAGGTCGACGCGTCAGAGGTGGGGGTAGGTGCAGTGCTATCCCAGCGTGCCACCTCGGACGACAAGATGCATCCCTGCGCGTTTTTTTCCCATCGATTGTCCCCTGCCGAACGCAATTACGACATCGGTAACAGAGAGTTGCTGGCCGTCAAGCTAGCGTTGGAGGAATGGCGTCATTGGTTCGGGGGTTCCTTTCGTGGTTTGGACCGACCATAAGAATCTCGAATATATTCAGTCCGCCAAATGTCTTAACTCCAGGCAGGCTCGTTGGGCACTATTTTTCGGACGTTTTGATTTTTCCATCTCCTATCGGCCGGGTTCTAAGAACATCAAACCCGACGCGTTGTCACGCATTTTTGATCATTCGGATCGCCCGGTGTCTCCCGAGTGCATCGTACCTGAGAGGTTGGTTGTCTCTGCAGTCACTTGGGAGATCAAATCGAAGGTCCACACGGCCTTAGAAGGGGTAACGCCCCCGCCCGGATGCCCAACGGGCCGGTTGTTTGTGCCGGAGAGGTTACGGTCCAAAGGTATTCAATGGGGTCATTGTTCCAACGTGGCTTGTCATCCAGGAATCGGTCGCACCATGTTTTTGGTTAAACAACGATTCTGGTGGCGGGCCATGACTCGCGATATCCGAGAGTTTGTTTTGGCCTGCTCAGTCTGTGCTCGGGGTAAGACTTCCAATCGACCTCCAGAGGGGTTACTTCAGCCGCTGTCAGTCCCTTCGAGACCCTGGTCCCATATCGCGCTAGATTTCGTTACTGCCCTCCTGCCCTCCCTGGGTAATACGGTTGTTTTAACCATAGTGGACCGGTTCTCGAAGACGGCTCATTTTATTCCCTTGCCCAAATTGCCCTCAGCCAAGGAGACAGCGGCTACTGTAGTTAATCACGTCTTTCGCATTCATGGCCTCCCGGTAGATGTGGTTTCCGACAGGGGTCCCCAATTCGTGTCCAAATTTTGGAGAGAGTTTTGTCGACTACTGGGGGCGACTGTGAGTTTGTTTACTGGGTTTCACCCTCAGACCAACGGTCAAACTGAGCGGGCCAACCAGGATCTCGAGAGGGTGTTGCGATGTTTGGTCACTCAGAATCCCACTTCCTGGTGTCAGCAACTATCATGGGTTGAGTACGCTCATAACTCATTACTGGTGTCGTCCACGGGCCTCTCGCCATTTGAGTGTAGTTTAGGTTACCAGCCACCTCTTTTCCCTAGTATGGAATCCGAGGTCGCGGTTCCCTCTGCTCACGCCTTCGTCCAGAGGTGTCACCGTACCTGGACGAGAGCCCGAGAGACTCTCCTCCGGGTGGGGGCGTGCACCAAGGCTAAGGCTGATCGCCACCGGTCGAAGCCTCCCGTCTACGTCGTTGGTCAAAAAGTGTGGCTTTCTACCAAGAACATTCCACTCCGATCCGTGTGTAATAAATTGGCTCCCAAATTTATTGGTCCGTTCCCTGTCACTAAAATTATTAGTCCAGTGACAGTCCGCCTCAAACTCCCTCCTGCGTACAGGAGAATTCATCCCGTGTTTCATGTGTCCAAGATTAAACCCGTTTTTCGGTCTCGTCTTAATCCGCCTACTCCGGTTCCTCCCCCGCCGCGACTCGTAGATGGGGAACCCACCTATTCGGTCAATCGTATTCTGGACTCGAGGCGGAGGGGACGAGGATTCCAATACTTGGTTGACTGGGAGGGTTACGGTCCAGAGGAGAGAAGTTGGGTTCCGGCCAGGGACTTATTGGATCACTCCCTTATTGATGATTACAATCAACAGGTAAGATCGGCTGGGAGCGCCCCTAGGGGGAGGGGTACTGTCACGGTTCATGGGCTCACGGTCCCATGCTCGCTCTGTTGTGTGTGTGTGTGTGTGCAGGTGTCTGTGTGTGGGTGTGTCTGATTGAGGCTGATTCGCTCCAGCTGTGGATCATTTACAGGGGCTATATTAGATCCTGTCATGCTGTCTTGTATTGTCAGATCCTCAGATTGTCTGCCTGTGTCATGGTCAGTGGTTTTCGTCCGTTCCTGCTTCCTGCTCCCGTGATTCCTGATCTCTGCCGTTTCCTGGACTCTGAACACCGGACACTTGGCTGCCCATTGCTTCCCTGCGCTACCTGCCCCAACCTACGGAGAGCTCAAACTTGTTTCCTCAGTTTCACCTGTCTGATGTTTTGCAATAAACCGTTCTTGTTTCCGCAACTTGAATCCTCCAGTCTTTATTTATGACAATCACGCTGTAAAGTGAAACAACACCAGACCGATGTCGCCCTCTGCTGGTAGGCTATTTGTTATAATACATAATGTAGGCCTAGCTGGTTATGTTCGTATTATAGGCATATTGGTGTGTGGTTCAATAAAACCATGTCATTACTTGGTTTTGATACTTTATTTAAGCCAATTATTATTGCCTATTTGTTAGTTTATGCAAATATAGTCATATTAAAGCCTCGTTTTCACTTAGGAATATTTGTATTACTAAAAATATCAGATTACTCAATTGTCAAAATAATCAGTAGATTCAGGGTGGGCTCAGGTCCTTAAAAAGTCTTAAAATGTCTTAAGGTTTTCCTTAAAAAAGGCCTTAAAAAGGTCTTAAAAAGTCTTAAATTTAACTTGTTAAACTCTGTAGACACCCTGAGATTACTTGATTACCAATGTAATTGTTAGTTACAGCCCTAGATTAGTTAAAACATTTCAAAATGCAACTGCATTGTTTTACTTTTTTGGATTAAAAGACAAATATTCTGTCATTGAACATTTCTTTAAAATAGTATTAAAATATTGTGAACCTAGTATCTGTATTTTGTCTCATCTCGTGAGATAAGTGCATTGTCACACCCCAAGTGTCGGTAAGCGGTGATATAGCTCATAATTTTCCATGTCTATGATATAGCTTTCATTGTTCAGGTCAATCATAAGGAATAAGGAAAGTGATAACTTTGCCATAGTATCCTTTCAAATGTTAAAGTTGCCACAGTCATTGCATTCTTTGCATGTGCTGCACTTTATTTGTTCCATTTTGTTGTATTAGTTTATTAATTAGAATTTGAAAGATAATAATGATGTTGTTTGATAAGTGAGATCTCTGATTTTAGTCCTTGAAAACCAAAAAGTAGTGCTTGAAAAGTCCTTGAAAGTCCTGGAATTTCATTTTGCAGTTTCTGTACGAACTACGAACCCTGTTTAAGTTTCCAGTTCTTGGAGCATTTTATTTTTTGTTGTCGTTAATTGAACTGAACTGTAGTTTTCTGTAGTAAACTGTCTTTGTTTATTTCCTATTTTATATTCATTTCCTAGTATTTAATTTACCATTATTTCGTTTGAACAAAACAATTTCAGTAGTCTGAGCCTTAGTTAGTTTCAAGGAAAATCATTCAAATAATGTTATTTTTTTTGTTTGCCAAATAACCCTGCGTATGTGTCCACCCCCGAAACCAAACCCCCACCCGGGAAAAAAGTTCAGGCTTAGGATTTTTTTTTGCTTTAAGCCCTGTGTTATGATAGGGCCAAAAGGAAGTTTACATTGTCTAAGTGAGACACCACCAAAAACCAAATGTTCTATATTGTGTGGAGAAACAAGAGATTATTCAATAGCCCACCATGAGGTTGACACATTTGGTTTAAACCAGGCTGACAGTGCACAAAGTGTAAAGGAGTCAGCGTATAATTTAAAATTTGGAAAGGACCAACCACCATCTGATCCGTTACTCTGTAAAGTAGATAATTTAATTCGGGGGTGTTTACCATTCCAAATATATTGAGAGATTACTGAATCGAGTTTTTTCCAATAGCCAGCAGGTGGGGGTAGAGGAATCATCGAGGAATAGAAATTAACGCGAGGAAGGATGTTCATTTTAACAACAGATATTCTTGCATGGAAAGAAGTAGGAAGATGCGTCCAATTTGCCAGATCTGAGGTGACTTTAGCCTAGTTTTTATTAAAAAAAATTGAGGCAATATCCTGCAAGGACGGATAGATATCTATACCTAAGTATGTGAAAGAATGCACCACTGGAATAAAACCAGAAAATGTTGCAGACCCAACACAAAAATTGAGAGGGAGCAGATATGACTTTGTCCTATTAATTTTGTACCCTGATAGATTACTAAACTGATTAAATAAATTTAAAACATGGGGGACTGATATAACTGGATTATCTAAAAATAGCAATATCTCATCTGCAAATAAAGATATGTGATGTGAAGTGTTCTTAACGGATATAGGAAGTATAAGTTCTGACTGACGTACAGCTTGAGCAAGAGGTTCTAGAGATAAAGCAAAGTCAAGTCAAGTCACCTTTGTTTATATAGCACTTTTAACAATACAAATTGTGTCAAAGCAACTGCACAATATTAAAATAAGAAAATAGTGTGTCAATAATGTAAAATGACAATATTAATCACTCAATTTTCAGTTAAAGGCATTTCATTATTGAATTCAGTTATGTCATCATCCAGCTCAGTTCAGTTTAAATAGTGTCTGTGCAATCAGGTCGACGATATCGCTGGAAATGAAGTGTCCCCAACTAAGCAAACAGTAAAGGTGAAAGAGGACAACCCTGGCGGGTGCCTCTTCCAGTTGGAAATGATTGTGAACCTATCTGGCCAGTAAGAATGGTGGCTGAGGGATTAGCATAGAGGATTTTAATCATATTTATAAAGTTAGAGCTAAAACCTAGGTGATCTAGCACTGCCCACAAATAGTTCCACTCCAAATGGTCAAATGCTTTCATTGCATCTACATTTACATTTACATTTAGTCATTTGGCAGACGCTTTTATCCAAAGCGACTTACAATTGGGGAGTACATAAAGCGATTCATCTTGAAGAGGCAATCAGACAGAGGAAGTGCTCGTAACACCAAGTCTCAGTCATTGTTCAAATAAGTACAAGCTAGCAAGGGAAGGAGAGAAAGATAAAGGGAAAGGTGTTTTTTTTTATTTATTTTTTTTAGTTTATTTTTTTTTGTTTTAGTTTGTAGATAAAAAATAAGTGTAAGATGTGGGTTCACATTTAGAGTTGGAACTATATAGATCACAATAGAAGCAATGAAAAGTGTCATTTATGCACTTCTGGTCAGTCAGAATCTCACCAGTTTGAGATTTCACCGCTGTAATATTAGCACATTTTTCACTATTACGTAGTCTTAGAGCCAGTAAATGGCTAGGTCTGCTACCTTGAAAATAATAGTTTTGTCTGGTTCTTTGAATAAGAAATTCGGCTCTCTCTCTATATAATAAATTAAGTTCTTTCCTAACAGTTTCAATTTTAGCTGCCGTACGATCAGAAAAAGTGTGTTGGTTTGCCTGGTCTAATGATCGGAGATTGGATTCCAGGTCAGAGATTTTCTTACGGTGAATTTTCTGGCGAAAGGAAGCAAATGATATTGAACAAATTCCTTATGAAGCCCTTTGTCGCCTCCCACAATATCCGTGGGTCATCTACCGAGCCTTTATTGATGTCAATAAATTCACGTAGTTTACTTCTGAATTGATTACAAAAAACTCATCTTTTAATAAATTAGAATTAAAGCGCCATCTGGGGGCTCGCGAAGGTCGCTGGGTAATTGAAAGCTTCAAAAATTACTGCTATGGTCTGAAAGAGAAAGGGGAAATACGTCGACTTCAAGTAGCATTGAGGTCAAGGAAGAGGAAGCAAAAATGTAGTCAATCCATGAATATGATTTGTGTCTAGCTGAGAAGAATGTGTATAATTTTTGGGAGGGGTTGAATAATCGCCATGCATCTACTAATGAAAAAGAGGCTATGCATTGACTCAGTAGAAATGGTCTGGGAGTAAGAAAAATTGTCACCAGATCTATCAAGTTCATTGGACATTACAGCGTTCATATGTTCCCATTACTATCTCAAAGTCTGTGAGATCAGTGAGATAGGTAGATAATTCAGAAAAAACAAGTTGGATCTGGACTACATGGTGCGTAAACTGAGAGAAATGCTATCTTCCTATTCCCAACCATAGTCTTCATACAAGCTATTCTGCCAGCATTATTGTCATGGTGCACACACGAGGGAGGAACAAGGACACGCAGACGAGGACTTAAACTCAAATAATAATATTTAATGGAGACATCAAGGCAGGACAAGGCATGACTGACATGGACAGGATACACCGGGAGCGGAGGCGGAGCGGTTCTGGGGCGCCATTGACTTCCATAGTATTTTTTTTTCCAACTGTGGGGGTCAGTGGTGCCCCAGGGCAGCCTAGTTGCAAACTTTCTTCAGGGTGTCTTCCTTTGTGTTCGGCGGAGCGGGGAGCTTCGTGCAGGTTTGGAGCTGCTTGGGGGTGAGTGGATGGTGACGGGGTTTTCATTTTTGGGTGAGCTGTCCCTTTGGGCGTGCGATGCTTTTGGGAAACGCAGCCCAGAACTGTTACTGAACTCACAAAAAAACTGTTATTATTATTCATGATTCTAAGTGGACTGGGAAATATTTGTTGTAATGAAAAATATTTTAATTACAATTTAAAAAAAAAATACAACAAAAATAGTTTTGTCGTTATGAATTAAATATGCTAAAAGTGTAATTGATTGCTTAGTGTTGTAAGATCCAATAATGCTGAATTGATTGTACAGGAAACTTTGTTTGGTAGTAATATTTCACCTCTAGAAAAAATGCAACATTCAAACAAATTTCACACTGTTTATTTTTAAAACTATGGAGTTTCTGCCAACTTTACACTGTCTTCATCAGACAATTAGGCCGAAATGTCACTGTTTTTGAAGAAATAATGTTAGATTTATATTTGTAGAATGAGTGTTGCACTTTTTCTAGAGATTAAATATAAAACATTTTTTTTATATGAATTTGATTATAATTTATATATTTTATACAAACAGTCAGAAATATTTGTACAAAGCAGAACATTTTTGTGTCTCAAAAACAGTCAGGATCAGTCAGGATTGAGTTGCACTGAAAGGTAACCAAATGCTGCTGACGGACCATTTTAACTATTCTGTAATTTGTCAAATAAAATCATTTGGCTCTTAAATGTTTAATTTTAGGAGACAGACTCCCTAGTGAGTCTGTTATTGTGCAAACAAAAATGAGCCTTTGAGGGATAGAGGTACTTATTTGTCTTGCTGTTTTGTGCTCTTGTAATCTCTGTGGTCACAGAACAATAATTTAAGGGATCTGGCCCTACATTAAAATGCTGTTGTGACTCTCAAACCTGTGCGCTGTGTACATGGCCACAGCTTAACTCAAATGATTGACCTGAACACCCACCACCTCAACAGCTCAGCATCAGACGTGAGTTCCTGTGTCAGCCCTAATGCTGAAAATCAGCGTTTAGGAGAGCGGGCAAAAGCTGAGGAGTTTTTGTGGGGGATGGTGTTTCACAATGCAGCGTCCTCAGTCAGACTGACAGCTGAGGAATAAAGTAAGAGAACTCCTGCTGCCCGGAGTGTTTATTCTGAGAGATGGGACCAGGAGCTTGTGAGGAGTGTATCGTCTCTAACAGTGTTTATCTCGCTCACTGTCTTCCATTATGAACAATACATTTCACAGCCTACCGACGCATTCTCTCCCCTAATCATAAACTTCATAAACTTCACACATTCCTGCAGTGCCTCGGGAGACAGCAAATCGCACTGAGCCGTAGTAATAAAATCTCACCTGTCAGCCTCCCTCACCGACAGGAAGAGAAACTTTAGGTTAAAAAAAAAATAGGCAGGAAAGAAAAAGTGACAAAAGGGAAATCATTCAGGATTTATGTTTGAAATGATTAGGAGCCGTTCGCTGCTTCAGTTTACATTTTGAAGAGCAAGAAAATCGTTGGTCAGCCACAACTGACACCTTTACATTTGAGATAACAAACAGGGTGGTTTGGTTCTAATTATTGTGGTTGTGGTCGTAGCCCCTCTCTTAAAATAAACCGACCGTCTTCAAGCACACTGCTCACTCTCATAACACAGGATCCTGTTCCCTGATCAGTGATGGACAGTGTTGCTTCCTCCTCTCATACTACATTCTCTCTGTATTTTCTCTCTTCATTTCTCTCCTATCTGTTGTGTTTCTTAGCTTGTGTCAGAAACCTTTGCAGGATGCCTTCCTACCTTGGAGGCACGTCTGAATCCAGTATTTATATAACATCCTGTCTACTAAAATCCCTTCAACTGGTCAGTTTTTGAAAGCAGCATAGATGTCTCCTATATGAAATCCAATTCCTTCTGTGCATTTCAGTGGTAAGAATAATGACTTCTGAAGCCGATGATCCCATTTCTGCTGGAAAATATGTATTGTAGTCAAGAAATGTTCAGTATTTATGAAACTCACTTGAATTCAAGCATGTTGTCTTGGAAGCCTATTTGAAGGGTCAGTGAGAAATAAGAGTGCCCAGGATAAAACTATTTTGACACTATTTCCCCGTATAAATACTGTAAAGCTGATGTAAAGCCACCCAGCTTTATATCAAGTTGATGTAAAGCTGCTTTGACACAATTTGCATTGTTAAAAGCGCTATACAAATAATAGTGACTTGACTTGACTTGACACCGGGGAAGTAACGAGTAGACCAGACAAAATCAAACTCAAAAGACAGGAACTAAATACACAGGGTAATTAACACATAATCACATAAACACGGCTGGAACATACTTAAACTCATAATCACACTAGACGAGGACAGGAAACAAACCAAATATGGACACATGAGGCGGGAACACATGACACACACGACAGAGGACTGACATTACTCCCCCCTCCCGAAAGGCTCGTCCCGAGCCTTAACAGTTCCATCGGGGAGGGGGGGTGGGCGCTCTGGAGGCCCCTCAGGACAAACACGGACAGGAACACAGGACGGGGACCTCCAGAGCGGAACAGACAGACAGGGACCATGGCGGAGCTGGGAGCTCTGGAAGCCATGGTAGTGCAGGGAGCTCAGGTGGCCATGGCGGAGCTGGGAGCTCTGGAGGCCATGGCGGAGCTGGGAGCTCTGGAGGCCATGGCAGATGGTCTTCGGGGGCCTTGGCCTCGGTCCCCTCGGCCCGGCCCCTACAGCCGGAACCCCTTTTACCCCCAAAAAAAATTTCCCTGGGGAAGTCAGGGGGTATCAGGAGCCCTCCGGGGCTAGACACACAGAACAGTACAGGACAGTCCTCCAGGGCCAGACAGACAGGACAGGACAGCCCACAGGAACAGGAAGCCCTCCAGGGCTAGCTCGGAGGCTGAGGCTTCTTCTGGGCATGACTAGGAGTCAGAGGCCCTCACAGGGTCCCTCAGCGACCGCCTCCATATCAGCGACAAGGGGGCAGGCGGCTAGAATGGCCTCCATGGCCACAACAAGAGGAGCCGCCTGCCCCAGACAAGTCTCCGTGGACAAGACAAGGTTCTTTAAAATGTTCCTGTGGGCACAACAAGACAGACACACGGCACTCCTGGCCGTGACATGTGGACTCGATCCACGGGGCTAGGGTTAGCGGCGGCCAGCGGGCATGAGTCAGCGCCGATCCGGCGGGCTTGAGTCAGCGGCAATCCGGCGGGCATGAGTCAGCGGCGATCCGGCGGGCTTGAGCCAGCGGTGATCCGGCGGGCATTGAGTCAGAGGCGGGCTGGTGGGCATTGAGTCAGCGGCGATCCGGTGGCGTGAACAGAGCTCGCGACCAGAGGGCTCGCGGCACTCGCGGCGGTCCCGCCGAACTCCCACGCCCTCTTGCAGTGGGCTATGGCGGGATTACGAGCGGTGACTTCCTTGCCGCGGGACAGACAGGAAACAGGAACAAAATAAAAACTGTCAAAATGAAAAAACAAAACAAGGTGAAGGGGCGCCGCTTACGGTTAGGTCTGGTCTTCTGTCACGGTGCACACACGAGGGAGGAACAAGGACACGCAGACGAGGACTTAAGCTCAAATAATAATATTTAATGGAGACATCAAGGCAGGACAAGGCATGACATGGACAGGATACACCGGGGAAGTAACGAGTAGACCAGACGAAATCAAACTCAAAAGATTAACACATAATCACATAAACACGGCTGGAACATACTTAAACTCATAATCACACTAGACGAGGACAGGAAACAAACCAAATATGGATACATGAGGCGGGAACACATGACACACACGACAGAGGACTGACAATTATCACCATTTCTGTCTAAAATGGAAATATTTAAATTTATATATTAATGCATAATATTTATTATTGCATCTATGAACATCATCCTTCCGCAAATGAGCTTCCTGGATTAAAGCAATGTCAACCTTTTTTCGTCGCAAAAGTTCTAAAAAACTTGTACTTTTATGGGGGCCATTTAAACCATTGATATTACAACTTAGTATATTAATTTCAGTCATTACTATCAAACAAATAAGTGAACTGAACAAATGAGAGAAAGTAATACCACTGCAAATGAATGATCTCAAGTCTGCCTTTAACCCATCCCTCCCTCATCGAAAAACCCATTAACATAAAGAAAACCCACCCCATAGAACTTTTACAGACTGGGTGAAAACAAACCCCAGGCTGCCGCCCTCCCCTGTCTTAGTCAGTGACATCAACATGACAGCATGTGCAATTCTCTAGAACACCGCCATTAGCCCTATTATAAGAGAACAGAATAACTTCGAATTCACACGAGTAATAAAGTGGAGTAAAAAAAAAAAAAAGAGGTATGTATACTCTCTATAACGAGGAAGCAAACATAAATAATTGCATCATGTACACTGAAAACTGTACATTAGTGATACCAAGTTTCCTAGCCCACATGAAGAAACTGCCAGCAGACGACCGTCACACGAAGTTCCAGATTAGTAAACCAGAATTCGAGTCACTTGGTATCCTAGACAGTGTAGGATGCCACGTCCATCCTAGGAGAATGAGGACCGGGAATCGAGCTTAGGAACTGGCGCGCTTCATCCGGTGAGTGCATTAGTTTGGTCTCGCCGTGTTTCATGACAATCTTCAGCGTAGCTGGATACTGAAGAAAGGTCTGCAGACCTGCCTCTTTCAATTCCTTCCGTATTGTACTGAAGGAGCTCCGCTTCTTGGCCGTCGCAGGAGAGAAGTCGGTAAGAAGATCAACATCGCACCGTCATTTGCTTTTACAGGACTGTGGCATCTTGCTTCATTTAGAATCAAATTCCTGTCGTTGTAGTGTAACAGTTTGAAGAGAAACACTCGCGGTTTGGAGTGATCAGTTGAAGCTCTAGAGTAAACTCGATGCGCACGTTTGATCTCGATATCTTTGCCCGCAAGTGATGGGATCCAGATCGGCAGTGACCGTTTCAAAAAGCAAATTGGGTCATCTTTCTCGGCCCCTTCAGGTAGACCTAGCAGCCGGAGTCTGTTACTGCGTCTGCTGCGGTCTTGTAGATCAGTCACTTGTTGCTAGAGGGCATCCAGACGCCTAGTGTGTTCATTGATCACTTTTTTCTGCTCTCTCTGTTCCCCGATTAAAAAGTAAACTTTAGAGCACATATTCTGGATTGTAGTCATGTGAGAGCTGACTTCGGTGCGCATTGCTGCCAATTCAGTTTTCAAAATGTCCTCAAATCGCTTTATAGTGATCGCCATGTTGTCCTCCATGTCCGCTCGGCCTGCTGCGGCTGCTGATTTAGTTTTCTTCTTAATTGGCGAGAATGATGGTGAAAGATAAGCGAGTTTCCGACTGTATGACATCTACAGACCAACGGAAAACGAAAAAACTACCCCAAATGTAAGAAAAGAAGTTGAACAACAGTAAAAGATGGGCTACATACTCAGCTAATGTGCGTCTTGGCTCATGAAAGTGTCACATGATCCCTCTGTTGCACAACCTTTTGAGGCAATCACTGCAATCAAGTGATTTCTTTAACTCTTTTGGGTTCTATTTCCATAGGAAAGAAAAATCAAAATTGAGATCTCTTTAACATCTCAAATATTTCTCCTAGACAGAAATTAGGTTACTTTAAGATCGAATGGAGATTTTTGCTTGAGTCTCTTGCTTCTCAAACTTGTCTCCTGAGACAAAAACTCTAACACTCTCACAATGGTCTTCTTTGAAGCTTTAAAAGAGATCTCAACAACATCACACACTGTGCTCAGATATTTCTCCAAGTCTAAAGACTCTGGTGGTCTCATATTTGTCTCCTTTAAAATTTCAGAAGAGATCTTCTGAAATTTTAGAGAGAGAAATTATGCAGAAATAAGGATATTGTTACTTTTTATATGACAATGTTTATGTACTTAGGCACATAATTTGTTGTTGGAAATAGTAATTTACCGGATGCCTTAATCAAAACTGATTTACAGAAAATGTAACCCTGGAGCTTTCTTTGCTGAAAGGCACATAAATGGCTTATGACTCAGTCTTGATTATTAATTGACTAATTCAATTATTAATACATATTATATGGTAGAAATGTTTGAGCTCATATTGAGGCATTTGACTTGGTGCACACTTTTTTGAAAGATAAATCAAAAGTGAGATCTCTTTAACATCTCAAATATTTATCCAAGACAGAAATTAGGTTACTTTCAGATTGAATGGAGATTTTTGATCGAGTCTCCTGCTTCTCAAACTTGTCTCCTGAGACAAAAACTCCAACACTCTCACAATGGTCGCCTTTAAAGCTTTAAAAGAAATCTCAACAAAATCACACACCATGCTCAAATTTTTCTCCTTAGCTAAGGACTCTGGTGGTCTCATATTTGCCATCATTTCAGAAGTGAGGGAGACAGAAATTAACTTTTGTCTAATTGACAGTATTGGGATTTCCTGCACGTCATAATTTATTATTACTTCTACAAGGCTGTTTTGGACTTTCTGCACGAGAACGCCCTCCGGCTTCGAGTATGAATTAAACATACACTGCATGAGAGAGTTCAGCGCTCCATAATGTTCACATCGTCTCGTTTTGGATATGAATAAATCGTCTGGTCATACATAGACTATCTTCTTTCTTCGCCCATGGGTACACACATCCAAAGCGCGGGCACAGAAAAAGTGATTTTATGTGCATCTGATTGACAGATAAATCATGGTTGATCTGTCAGTCAGTGTCAGTCAGATGCACGTAAAATGCATGCGCTCTTATGTCAATGTTGTTGTTAATGTTTAGGTTATTTTAGCATCGTTAAACTGCACTGTTAAAGAGGGTGATTTTTTTTACCATTCATCTGAACTTTGTGCATGCATTTTAGACACAGAGTTTCTATTTACTTAAACTGCTGAGTGCTCTGGTAATATCAATGGCATGACCCATTTCAGGAGCTGTTAAAATTATGATTCAAAATTTCACTAAAATATTGAAACGCAGTGATGCAGATTAAAAAAAAACAACACCGGTGATTGACAGTCAAAGCAAAGCGTGGTTTAAATTGCTTTAAATTGTGCAGAAATAAGGATAATGTTACTTTTTATAGGACAATGTTTATGTACTTAGGCACATAATTTGTTGTTGGAAATAGTAATGAACCAGATGCCTTAATCAAAACTGATTTACAAAAAATGTAACCCTGGAGCTTTCTTTGCTGAAAGGCACATAAATGGCTTATGACTCGGTCTTGATTATTAATTGACTAATTTGATTATTATATTATATTTTAGAAACGTCTGAGCTCATACTGAGGCATTTGACTTGTTGCACACTTTGTAAAGTTATCACTTGTGAAGTTTAGAGGAGACAAATGTGAGAGCTCCCGAGTCTTTAGCTAAGGAGAAAAATCTGAGCACAGTGTGTGATGTTGAGGTCTTGTTTGAAACATTTGAGGTCTTGTTTGAAACCCCCCTCGAAACGCGATTGGGCTAGTTTTGAGTAGCAATTGGGCAGGTTTTGTTGTGAAAACCTGGCAACCCTGGTTAGGAATGTGGAGGTTCTAACGTGAACGGTTCTGTGTGTGACGAAATTCGAGTGTCTGCAGTGCTTAAGATGGAAACGTGTTGAAAATAGGAAAAAAATAATCGAAGCGCAGAAGAGGGACAACTTTGAAACTGTCTGGAGTGTGTTCGTTTAAAACTGGAACAGTGAATGTGGTGATCTGGAACTGGAAACAGTTTGAATGGCGCTTGAGACGAGTCCGTGTTTGCGGTGCTCATGACAGGATATGTGTCGAAAATACAAGAAAACTAATCGAAGCGAAGGGCAGAGAGATTTTTGAAACTGACTGGAATGTCGTCTTTTACAGTTTTTCTCGATTGCTAAAACACTGTAACCAGGCTTTTGAACTAAAATTTTAAAACCATAACGCCATTTTTTAAAAAGCACACTCATCTTGCTAAACTATAAACACTATTCTCCTGCTTTGACACATGAATCAGATTTGGTGAACTGTTACTGCAAAACTCTACACACAAATCCCTACATTTCTCAGTGCTTACACCATGTGGTCATTTAGAAAGCACTAGCATTCAATATTGTTCACTCAAGTCTGCAAAGTTTGAGCTCAATTAGCACACAATTACCCAAGTGGAAACACTAGGAGTCAAAATTTATCACACACCAATCAGAACCATCAATGGAGATAAAAGGGCCAAAGTCAGCTTACAGTTTTTATCAGTGGCTTTGGTGCATTTCTCGAATCAGAAATTAAATTCTCAAAACTACTTGTTCAACCTCCACATCATCTAGTCACTTGTGCACATCATAAAAAGTTTATCATTCTTTTGAACAAGTTGTGATTGCTTTGATACATTCATGCAATTGATTATGTACATTTGTCCGTGTTTTCCTACATTATCAGTTGCTATTGTCATGTTGCTCAAAATGTATTATATAGTTCTCTGTGCAATAGTCTTACCCCTCAAAACATCTAGTCATTAGTTCATATAAGTCATTACGGTAAATGCAAAATGGTTGATCTAGTTCATAAACTGTCAAGCATATTTTCTACACATTTCTATTAGACTTTTTATAAATTTGCCATGAATTGTTCAAGTGAATCTTGACATTCACTAATGAAGAGAATATAGATCAACCAATGATAAACCAGTTCTCTGAAATAGCTCAAAGGTACATCTCATGAACCTTCAACTGGAAAGCATATATAGACCGAGGACAACACAAGAGTTACAAATTCTGACAATGGATGAACATCCAGAAAATGATCAGGGTCAACAGCCGAGAGGAAGAAGAGGAGTAAGGATGCGTGGTGGAAGGGTACAGAGGCAAAACAGAGGAAGAGGCAGAAGAGGCCAAGGACAGAGGCGCATATCAGATGAAATAAGGGCCACTATGTGGACCATGTTGTCAATCATGGCCTTACTGACTGGCTGAAGGGTGCAGCTAAATATTGAGAGATCGATCATATCCTCAATAATTCAATCATTTCGAAACAGTCTCTTTCAATCAATATCCCACATACAGTAATGTGTAAATTTGTACTTTTTAAATGGATATATGGCATACATAAGAAGTGCAGCCTTCTGCATTTCAGTACAGTAACTGTCATCTAAACTATTGCCATAGTTTACCTCAGGAAATACTAATAGAGTGCAGTGTTATTTTGCCAACATCTTGTTTGTGAACAATGACACAAGGACTTTTCTTTCTGATGGCACTGATATGTTCATTGACATAAATACTTACTTTTGAGAGATGAACTAAAGATTTTGAGTAAGTTACAGGCTTTTGCAGGAAATCCATTGTGTGGTGCTGTTTGTACAAATTGTTTTGAGAAATGCACATACTGTAATATTTGCAAAGAAGTAAGGATGATTTGAGAAATGCACCAAAGCGACTGAGAAAAACTGTATTCAGGTTTGAAACAATTGATCCAGAGAGACGTGAAAGAAGAGGTCAAGGACACCACAGAGGAGGAGGAGAAGGAGTAGGGAGCAGAGAAATAAATGAAGGACGAGGAAGAGTAGGTGGAGAGGTAGTACGGAGAGGAAGAGGAGGAGGAGGATGATGACAACATAGAAGAGAAAGAGGAAGGGCAAGGGCAAGAAGACAAACAGTCTCAGATATTTTAGTTGATGCGTGCCATGGGTTGGATCAGGCATGCAAGAAGATTTTACCCCCCCCTGGCCAGGGCCAATAAAGCTTGTGATGTTGAAGAGGTTCTTTGGCCTGTCCCAGACCAAAGACGGGATGCTGGGGCAGAATAATTATTTTTGTTGTTGTTTGCTGTATTGTACTGTACTCTACAGTACATTAAATTAAGGAATAAAACACTTGGGGAGTACCACAAGCAACACTTATTACCGGTTTTTGTAGTATTGTTTTGAATTTATCTCATCAGTGTGTAAGACTGTGTTGTAGTGTGTGTTTTTGAGGGTTTGTGTGTCATGTCTGAGAGCAAAGTTTGATTTTTCAGCACAATTGAGTTGTTTTAAGTGGAGAGCTTAATTTTGACCTGAATATAGGAAGTTTGGGGAATTGAGTTAGAAGTTATGGATTTGTGTTTAGAGTTTCGCAAAAAAGAGGCATAATTTCAAGAAATGTGTTTAAGCAATTGAGAAAAACTGTAAAACTGGAGGGTTTTGTCCGAGTATGTTCTCACAACATTGAGCGGCGATAAACCGGGAACTGTTAACTAGTCAAAATGGTGCTTGATATATTGATATATTACCTGGTATATAATGTATGTATGACCAACTGTATAAACAATCATTTCAGAGCAATTTGTTGTAGCCACTAACCCTGTAACTACATGGAATAATGGGGGAACAAGCACCACTTTAAATTACAGCCTTCAAATTTTGTATTTACCCTGTAACTACATGGAATAAGGGGGGAACAAGCACCACTTTAATTTACAGCCCGCAAATGTTGTATTTACCCTGTAACTACATGGAATAAGGGGGGAACAATCACCACTTTAATATACAGCCCGCAAATGTTGTATTTACCCTGTAACTACATGGAATAAGGGGGAACAATCACCACTTTAATTTACAGCCCGCAGTAACACTTTATTTCAATAATCCACTTTAGAAATTCTACTAACAGTAAGTAACTTTGCAACTACATGTCAACTAGCGGTCAGTAGAGTATTAGTAGACTGTCTGCTTAATATCTTCTAACACTTTATTTTGATGGGTCCACAACATACAACATACTGCGTATGAGACTTATTCTAACTTATTCTACTAACCCTAAACCTACCCTACTGAGAGTTAGTAGACATGTAGTTGCAAATTAATGAGAATTAGTTGACATATAGTTGACATGTAGTTACTTATAGTTAGTAGAATGTCTAAAGTGGACTATCGAAATAAAGTGTAACCCAGCCCACAAATGTTGTATTTACCCTCTAACTACATGGAATAAGGGGGGAACAAACACCACTTTAATTTACAGCCCGCAAATGTTGTATTTACCCTGTAACTACATGGAATAAGGGGGGAACAAACACCACTTTAATTTACAGCCCGCAAATGTTGTATTTACCCTGTAACTACATGGAATAAGGGGGGAACAAACACCACTTTAATTTACAAACCGCAATTGTTGTATTTACCCTATAACCAGTGGTATAGTCTAGTTTTTTGTAGTGGGTATACTCTGATTTTTCCCGCAGCCTCATAGCTACTCACCATCCCAAAGCGACAGCCCATAAGCACCACCACACTCACTCTTACAATATGCTTCTACATGTAACTGAGATAATTCTGAAAGACTGCTTATGTGATATCAACATGTAAATTTATTATAAGCAACAGAAGACTTTAACAGCCAATGAAATTTACAGCTGGGGAGACTGGACTGATTTTCTACTGTTTAGTGTTAATCATTTAACTCAGCCAGTTACATTTATCCAGAGGTGGACAGTAATGAAGTACATTTACTTGAGTATTGAGTACACTTTTTGAGTATCTGTACTTTACTTGAGTATTATTTTATCTGGAAACTTGCTACTTCAACTTCTCTACATTTGAAAGACAAATATCGTACTTTTTACTCTGCTACATTTATATCAATGTCCCTAAGTCGAAAGTCGTTATGTAGCAGTTTTTCCAGTGTGTTCATTTTCAGATTCACTAAACCCTTTGTTCTGCGAAAATCTGGCCTGTGATCTGCCAGGACCTTCCGGTGTTGCCAAGTCTTACAGTATTTCTAAGCCTTCAGTTTTCCGCCTAGCTTTGAATTTGGCTGATTTTTTTTTACGCAAATCTGGCAACCTCAGGACATTCCCCGCTAAACTAATGTAAATGTGTGCGACTGTGCGCTTCTGCACAGCTAAAAGCGCTCTAAAAAGGCAAATAATATAGCCTAATAAAAGATGAAAAAGGCACATATTTATAGTGTGGTGTGATCATCTGTGTATTCACCACATTTATTTTAAAGAGACAATTGTATGTTATGCCTTATGTAGGCCAAGCGCTACGATCAAATATCATAGAAGATAAATGATCGGCATACAGTAAATAATAATTACCTACACCTTGATCTACATGACAAACAAAATGTATAGTTTTTATTCTGTGTTAACTCGCATACAATGTGTTAACTCATAAAGCCCTTTGGAAAATTAACCATGTTTTTACTATAGTAAGTTTTAACTATGGTATTTGCAGTAAAATCACAGTATCCACAAATTCAATTCAATTCAAGTTTATTTGTATAGCGCTTTTTACGATACAATCGTTGCAAAGCGCTTTACAGGAAATTAAGTTTCTACAATATATTTATACATTGTAGAAACTTAATATATTAACTTATGGCAAAATTTGTTAATTCTGCATGTTGTTGGGGGATCAGAGGTTGGCATCCTCTGAGGTCCTCCGAGGGGTCGGCATCATCTCTTCTCAGGTGTTTGGTCATCTCAGATCATTTAAGGGCTGGATCCAGACTGAAGCGTGTGTAATTCCTAGTTACCACGGGATGTTAATCCCGTGGCAGAAACAGAGAAACAAAGAGACATAATTAGCGTAGCTGTTGTTCCATTCAAGCAAAAATTATTTGTTCAACCCAAGCTAAAGAATAATAATGTGCGTTTGATCAGATATAACTGCAGTACAAGATTATGAGATGCATTATATGAATGCATTATGTAAATGCTTGGCTAAAGAGATGTGTCTTTAATCTAGATTTAAACAGAGAGAGTGTGTCTGAACCCCGAACGTTATCAGGAAGGCTATTCCAGAGTTTGGGAGCCAAATATGAAAAAGCTCTACCTCCTTTAGTGGACTTTGCTATTCTAGGTACTACCAAGAGTCCAGAGTTGTGCGACCTTAGGGAGCATGATGGATTGTAGCGAGATAGAAGACTAGGTTAGGTACGCAGGAGCTAAACCATTTAGGGCCTTAAAGGTAAGTAATAATATTTTGTAACTGATACGGAACTTAATAGGTAGCCAGTGCAGAGACTGTAAAATTGGGGTAATATGATCATATTTTCTTGACCTGGTAAGGATTCTAGCCGCTGCATTTTGGACTACCTGTAGCTTGTTTATTGAAGATGCAGGACAACCACCTAGCAGTGCATTACAATAGTCCAGTCTAGAGGTCATGAATGCATGAACTAGCTTTTCTGCATCAGAAACAGGTAACATGTTCCTTAGCTTGGCAATGTTTCTAAGATGGAAGAATGCTGTTTTTGTAACATTGGAAATATGTTTTTCAAAAGACAAGTTGCTGTCTAATATAACACCCAGATTTTTGACTGTAGAGGAAGTAACAGGACATCCGTCTAGTTGCAAATTGTAATCCAAGAGATTCTGTGTACTGTTATTTGGTCCAATAAGTAATATCTCTGTCTTATCTGAATTTAATAGGAGAAAATTATTGGTCATCCAATCTTTTACATTTTTAACACACAAATGTACTATTCTCTCACTACAGTAACCATACTTATGCTATTTATTGTAAAACTACAGTAACTACAAATTTAACGGTTTCATTATAGTAACTATAGTTAAATTTTTGTAGTTAAACTATGGCAATAATGGTAGGCTAATATATCCGTCAAAAATGCAACCATTTATAAAAAAACCTTACTACTCAGGCCTACTGGTAAATTGCAGCTAAAAACTGGTCAAGGAAGTATATAAATCTGAACGTTATTTTATTGTCAAAACACTGCACATGAATACATATATTTTTTGCAAACAAATGTCCAATAAGTAGGTTAAATGATCACACAGGTCAAAATGTTTTACTTCACTTTTTTTACAACTTTGGAATCAAAACTGCGAATCAATAAGAATTGAAATCAATAAGCCGAATCAGAATCAGAATGGATAAAATTCAAACAATACCCAAGCCTAGCCACATGTTATGAAGTTCACTGATTTCTGAGCATTTTCTGAACAATGATCAGTTGATGGCAAAATTCTAAAAGATGGTTCTTTGGCACAAATATCTTCATTCAGTTGTTCCATTTCTATAGGTTTTGTAACATAAAAGGTCTTAATTCCAAAGATAATACAAGCTAATCAGTGTATTCAGTAGGTTGCATTAGTGGCATAAGGTATTGTAAGTATACAACAATGTGACAATTAAACTGCATTTACTTTTTACTTTTGATACTTACGTACTTTTAAAAGCATGTACAAATCTTTGAGCGCATTAACTGTGTGTGTCTACAACAGCAAGTTATACGCTTGTATATCTTTGAATATTCATCGATTATTATAGTGAATGCGAGATGGCTGCCGTGTCAACGTATCTGGAGCGGTCGAATAGGTAATCTACACATGTCTATGGTCTGCTCGTCACTCCACGGAAGAGAGGGGCGGTGTCAGCAGAGCTCACAAGCATTTAAAGCAACATGGACTAAAAAACGGCGTGCTGAAGACAGAGCTGATTTTGACAGGGTAAAGAAGGTGTTTAACCAAAGTATGTTATAGACTTTTCATTAAAGGGGTCCTATTATGCTTTTTCACTTTTTGAATTTTAGTCAGTGTGTAGTGTGTATGTTTGGGCATAAAACGATCTACAAAGTTACAAATCTCAAAGTCCACTCCAAAGGGAGATATTTAGTTTTTTAAAAATCCCTTTTCAAGAACTACAACGAACGGCTCGTTTGGACTACAAAGTTGTTTTCCTGTATATGTGACATCACAAATTTTAAATCCCGCATATGTAAATTCGAATGGTTGGTGGGTGGGGAGATGCTTGGTTGAGCACTGCACGTTTCAAAATCGAAACCCAGTGCGGGTGTTTTTATATCACTGTATTTTTGATGGAAACCAACTGTTTTCAGAAAATTTTGGATGTCATTTTCATTTCATCTTGCATATAATGTCTGATAAAGCAGCGTTTGTGAGCAGAGCTCTGTTTTGTGTACAGCGTTACCGGGGAAACCTCGAGCTCTCCCGCTCCAACAGCGCCTCCCGCTGGTAGAGAATTAATTTGCATATATATGCGGCCACAAATAGTGTAGACTAGTCTGTGGGACTATGGTATAAATAAATTCAACTGTATAACAGTTTCAGTGCAATTCATGTTATAATGTTAGAATTAAAGAACAATAAACATAATACATATTACCGTTGCACTTATCTGTACATAGTCAATGCAGTTATTTTTTAGCTGTTGTTGACACGTGATTTAACGTGATTTAGCCAAAAAAAAACAATAACATTACCACTTTAATATGTCTTGCAATATCCTTGCGTGCAAAGGTTCTGCGCGATTCTCTTGTTCAATATTCTTGAGGTCTGAATTGATATGGCAATATTGACAAACTTGCTGTTTTGGCAAGGGGCGGGGCAGTACTAAAACGCCGTCTAAGCTGTTCGCCAATCACAATGCACTGGGACAGCTAACCAATCACAACACATTTCGTTTTTTGGAAGGCGGGCCTTCATCAAACCCGGAACTAATCGAGTCGTTTGTGTCAAACTGGGGAGAAAGGTATTGTAATAATGTAAATTATGTGAAAAATAATGCGATTTTCAAACCACCAAGCATGAGAGCATGTTCTAGTACACCCCCAAAACAAAATCAAGACTTTGTAAAAGAGCATAATAGGACCATTTAAGACCCTAAAGAATCATATCTACTTGTGTAAAATGAGCATCCGATGACCCCTTTAAGAATATAGTCCCTTGAGCACAGGTTTTATCAGCTGGCAATTTTCAATGCACATTTAAGAGTGCCTGTTTTTAAATTCCCTAGCCTGACTTTGAGTCCACAAGGCTGGTTCTCATCTCTCTCATCTTCTGAATCAAGAAGATATAAACATTGTATTCAGTTTAACTGTTGTACACAGACACGCACATACTTTCTTTCACATTATTTCTCCCCTTCTCCCACATTCACTGATCCACCACACTAATGTTACTGAAGTTATTAGCTAGTTATGTTGGCTTGAGAAAGCCAACATACTGTTATACTATTTAAACATCTTATTATTCTTCTGAGACTGTAATTTTCAACGTACTGTATATCCTTCTAGGGCTTTAATGCTACAGGCACCAAACTCATCAAGAGACCGTGGGCCTGATCTGTAGTTTGTTTCTATATCTTTTCTAACTGATGAGACTTACAGTTTTCGTATAAATAATTATCAAAAATCAAAGATTTCCCAGAGACTTGCATTGGCTGAGCAAAACTGCAGTCCACTAGAGAGAGCCACAGGATAAGAAATCTTTTTTTTTTGTTATCAACATTTTTTTTTTCATACATAACATAACATCCAAAATAAAATAAAAAACAACAACAGACACATACTCAATATCTCAAAGTCCAGTCAAAAGGGAGGGGGAGAGGGAAGGATAAGAAATCTTTCAGCTCCCCTCATTTACTATCGTTTTCAGTCTGTTAAATTTACAAATAATTGCATACTTTTCCTTTATGCTGACAAGCAAAGCTAACATATTTGATCATAACCAGGTCAGGTAATGACTATCAGAGACCATTTTGAAAGACGCTCGGGACAGTTGACTGATCTGTCACTGCTCCGATGGGGCCACTGATGCGTCCTCACAGACATGTTCACAAGTCTCTGAGGTCAAGTCAAGTCAAGTCTCAAGTCTCTGAGGTCAAGTCTAAGTCAAGTCTCAAGTCTCTGAGGTCAAGTCTAAGTCAAGTCTCAAGTCTCTGAGGTCAAGTCTAAGTCAAGTCTCAAGTCTTTAAAGCGGAGTCCAAGTCAAGTCTTAAGTCTTTGAGGTGGAGTCCAAGTCACATCTCAAGTCTTTGTTCTATTTATTAGCAACAGTTCTTTCAGCTAGTTATTGAGGCTAAATCAGTTTTGAAATACTGATTTCACGATATGATTTTCTCAACAAAAAAAACTTTAACAAAATTTAAGACAAAGAAATGAAAAGGTGTCCATTTATTAATTGTCAGATAAAATGCTGCACATTTCTTTGTAAAATTGAAATATGTCAAACAACAAAACTAAATTTTAAAACAAATCCCAATTAATCAAATGAATTACACAAATTAAATAAATATCATATAAACAAGCTAAGGCTTTGTCTGTGCTCTTTTTCAATTTAAAATTAGAGGCAACCACTGAGTTTTAAACACAACTCAATCCATACATCCAGCATGAGCAGTTTTTCCATCTAAATTGGATTGTATAATTTCGAAATTTGAAGCAAAAACAAAATGGTCTGACTTTAGTTTTGTGAAACTATTCTACATAAAACATCTGTACGAAACAAGTTCAGCAGACAGAGAAGACGGGCTGAATTAATGCAGATTCACTCTCTGCCAGCGGGTGGCGCTTGAACATCAATTAAATATCGTTTCCTTGGTTACCGCTGTAAACAAAGCAGTGCTGCGGTTATGAACACTAATATGCATTATACGGAGGCAAGATGAAAAGAAAATACCATTTAAACTTTTTTTAAGACAGCCAGTTTCCCTCAGAGATACATTCATATAAACTCCTATACCAAATGACTTGCGTTTTATACGAGTCTCACGAGTCACGAGTCCAAGTCAAGTCTCGAGTCAGCTGTTCACGAGTCCGAGTCAAGTCCCAAGTCTTTATTTATGCGACTTAAGTGCGACTCGAGTCCAAGTCGCAGACTCGAGTTTCCATCTCTGCTTCCTCACGAAACTTTATCATTTGCACGTTTTTTAAAGCCTTGCCAATTAAAACATTCAAGTGATCCGTGTCATCTGCTGCAGCCAAAGCAGCAGCAGCTTCAGAGGCAGAATTACGAAAACACTGAAAGAGTGTAGTTTGAGTTTGCTTTCAATAGCACTGGTCATCAACAGAAACACGGCATGATTTTCAAAAAGTCGGTGCTTCGCAACACAGACGGCGTGAATTTATGAATGAACATGTGAAAGTTATGTTACAAAACGATGTTGTTACGTATCCTCAAGCTTTTTTAAGTGGGTATACGGAAATCCTTGACCTTTCCTAGTGGGTATACGGCGTATCCCTGCGTATCACGTAGACTACACCACTGCCTGTAACTACATGGAATAAGGGAGGAACAACTTGGGCTTAAACACAGAACAAGTGTATATTTGCACAGTAATTACAGAGAAAAATATTGCACAAATTTTTATTTAATTGTTTGATGGCCAAATTAAACCCTCTATTTTTTTGGTATAAAAACATCACAGTGTACATCCACTGAAATACAAAGGTTGTATCATGTATTTTTTCTGTGAACAGCTGGAAAGAGGTAAGCTTGTTTTAAGCTGCATTGAACCTTGATGGTATATCATGCAACGTTATTTGTGTTGGGAAGTTACTGGTGTGAAGTTGCTGAGATCGACGAGTAAGCTTTCATAAGGTAAGTAAACTTGTGAATTATAAATCATAGCAGAAACTCATTAACTCATTTTAGATGTCCAGTTTTGTTGTTCAGTAATCTCTATCATGTTTCCTTTAATAATGGTTCAAAATACCTAGGCCTATAATAAAATACCAATATAAAAAGTAGGCCTATATCGTCTTTTTAAATCACTCCCAAACATAAGATTATTGTTTAGGCCATACATACCACGTAATATTAGAATAGGTACCCCTTAGTTTCAGAATACTTACAGTATAAATGATTTGTAATTTTACAGGTTGTTACTTTATTTACTTTATTCCCAAACGTCGCATATTATTCCCCTATACCTACACGGAGGTAGGTTCTCGAGGTTCTTTATTATTTGTCACATACACAATCATACAGGGTATAATCAGTAGTGAAATGTAGGTGATAGTGCAGACGTTATGCATGTAAAAAGAGAAAGTAAAAATACGTAAAAAAGTATATAAAAGCACAGATTGAGCGGAGCCATCCTTTAACGTCGACTGAACAAAGCAGCGCCGGAAGCGGAAAGGTACAGAATAGGTATACTATAATTACAAAAAAGTTATGCTGTAACTTCAGTTTACTTACGCAGTTCTTTGCGGGTTGTAATCTAAAGCGTTACCATGGAGTCTTGCAAGAGATTACAGCAAGACAATAAAGAGATCTCCCATTTTTCTCACACGTTTCTCTCCCATTGTCATTTTGGATTCCTTTCTTTCAGAACTTTCTCATGTCTCAGTTGTGTCTAATTTTACTTCTCCTAAGGATTTTTAGGAGAATCATCTGAAATGCTGTTGATACTAAAATGAGAGAATCTCATCTAAATCTCCTGAGCTTAGGAGAAGCAACCACTGAGCAATATTTTTTTCCTATGGGTATGCAGTGTGGTGCACACCATAATACCAAACAGCATAGTGACTACCGTTCACCCTTTAAATAGGCAGACTGACTGATTACAAGTTTGAAGACACCTGTGATGCTAATTACAGGACACAGTTTAACATGTCCCTATGGTCAAATTATTTTAATCTTTTCTAGGGGTACCATCATTTTTGTCCAGACCAGTTTCAAGAAAAAAAAAAACTGTTTCATAATAGCCACCCTTTGCCTATAGCTCTGCACACACTGACCAACTTTAAAGAGTATTATATCTATACACATTTTATATTCGTCTACATCATTTTCAAGTATATTTTAAGATTATGAAAACAGTAAATTCAGTGTGTCCAAGCTTCTCACTGGTATACAGCAGATTCATTTTTTATGTTGTTGAAAAGTGTAAATAATATGCTTTTCAACTTTATTTCAACAATGACATATTTTCTCCTTTTGCACAGGCAGTATTTTCAAAATCAGGTGACCTAGTAAGTTCAGCATTCCTTCAGCTGACCTCAACAAAATAATTTGCATAATTTATTTTTTCATATTAATATAATGAAAACATGACTCACTACATATGCTGTGTCATTTTGCAGAGCATACCCTACAAGGGCAGTTTACTTAGAGGCGTCATTCCAGAGCAGCATATTACAATCAAAGGGCACATCAGCTTATTTCCTCACAGGTAGTTACAAAGCTTATATTTTGTACAGTTTTGCCCTTTAATTGACACCTTTAATTATGTTCTTTTGTCTCTTTTTAAGTTTCACTGTTAACCTGAGGTGTAGCCAATCAAACAACATTGCCCTGCACCTGAACTCGCACATCAAATCTGGCATGCTTATCAGGAACTCTCTTCTCTGCCAATCATGGGGCCCAGAAGAACGTGAACTGCAATACTTTCCTTTTTCAGCTGGAAACTACTTTGAGGTACATCTACTACCGTATGCCACCAGTCTATGTAGGCCTATGTCATTGCAAGAGCACTGTTTTACATAACCAGGGGGAACTGTCTTGAGGGTATAGGATACAGTTAGGTCCATATATATTTGGACATAGGCACATTTTTTATTATTTAAGCTGTTGACCAAAACATATTCAAGTTACAGTTATATAATGAATATGGACTTAAAGTGCAATCTCTGAGCTTTAATTTAAGGGTACTCTCATCAAAATTGGAGGAAAGGTTAAGGAATTACAGCTCTTTAATACATATGTACCTCCCCCTTTTTCAAGGGACCATAAGTAATTGGACAATTGACTCAAAAGCTGTTTCATGGACAGGTGTGGTCTATTCCTTCATTATTTCTATATCAATTAAGCAGGTAAAATTTCTGGAGTTGATTCTAAGTGTGCCATTTGCATTTGGAAGCTGTTGTTGTGAACCCACATCATGCGGTCAAAGGAGCTCTCCATGCAAGTGAAACAGACAATTGTTAGGCTTCAAAATCAAAACAAATCCATCAGAGAGATAGCAGGAACATTAGGAGTGGTCAAATCAACAGTTTGGTACATTCTGAGAAAAAAGAACAGTGCGTTGGTGAGCTCAGCAACATAAAAAGGCCTGGAAGTCCACGGAGAAAAACAGTGGTTGATAATCGGATGATCCTCTCCATGGTAAAGAAAAACCGTTTCACAACATCCAGCCAAGTGAAGAACACTCTCCAGGAGGTAGGCGTGTCACTGTCAACGTCAAGAGAAGACAATCAAGAGAAGACTTCACGAGAGCAAATACAGAATGTTTACCACAAGGTGCAAACAAGGCCAGATTTGACTTTGCCAAAAAACATCTAAAAAAGCCAGACCACTTCTGGAAAAGCATTCTTTGGACGGCTGAAATTAAGATCAACCTGTACCAGAATGACGGGAAGAAAAAAGTAAGGAGAAGCCTTGGAACAGCTCATGATCCAAAGCAAACAACTTCATCTGTGAAACATGGTGGAGCAGTGTGATGGCATGAGCATGCATGGCTTCCAGTGGCACTGGGTTACTGGTTTTTATTGGTGACGTGACAGAAGACAGAAGCAGCCGGATGAATTCTGAAGTGTATGGGGATATACTGTCTGTCCAGATTCAGCCAAATGCAGCAAAGTTGATTGGGCCGCGCTTCATAGTACAAATGGACAATGACCCAAAACATACAGCAAAAACAACCCAGGAGTTTTTGAAGGTTAAAAGAGTGGAATATTCTGCAATGGCCAAATCAATCACCTGATCTCAACCCAATTGAGCATGCATTTCACTTGTTAAAGGCAAAACTAAAGGCAGAAAGACCCACAAACAAACAACAACCGAAGTCAGCTGCAGTAAAGGCCTGACAAAGCATCACAAAGGAGAAAACCCAATCTTTGGTGATGTCCATGAGTTCCAGGCTTAAGGCAGTCAGTGCCTGCAAATGATTCTGAACAAAATATTAAAAATGAACATTGTATTTATGATTATATTTATTTGTCCAATTACATTGTAGCCCCTGAAAATAGGGGGACTGTGTATAAAAATGGTTGTAATTCCTAAGCATGTTATGTTACATTTTTGTTCAACCCCTTGAATTAAAGCTGAAAGTCTGCACTTCAGCATTGTGTCATTGTCCAAATAAATATGAACCTTAAGCCCCGTTCACACCAAGCACGATAACGATAAAGATAACTATAACGATAACTATATTTGCGTCCACACCAGCGAACGATATCGTCTGTTTATTCTAAGCGCACGTGCGTCTGCCGCTTTAAATTCTCGAGCACATTATAGCAGGATGGATTCTGATTGGCTGTCAGTGTTTTTATCGTTCATCAGCTGGAAGAAAATCGTTCTGGAAGTGATTCCAACGATATCGTTTCTCTGTGCCTTTATCGTTATAGTTGTGGTGTGGACGCTGCTATTCTTTAATACTGAGAACGATTTTTAGAACTATATCTTTATCGCTATCGTTATCGTTATCGTGCTTGGTGTGAACGGGGCTTTACTCTATATAAATATGAGAGAGAGAGAGAGAGAGAGAGGAATATTGAGGTATATTCATAGGTTATGTGGAAAAGTTAGCACTTGTGATTACATTTTTTGGCTATGAGGCATGGCTGCCTTTTGTCTGAGACATTGTGATAACAGGATGTAAGCAGTAACGTCTGCTTAAAGGTAGTTGGACTCAGAAATGTAAAACAATAGCTCAGATTTATTGTTGAAACTATTTATACAGTTAGTCACTCAAGCTTTAACGCGCTAAAGATGGCGGCGCGTGCAGACGCTGCGGCTTCTCTCTCTCCCGACAGAACGGTGTTGTCGTGTTTCTTATCTTGTGAGTCGCAGTGTTTTTGTACGTCTTTGTCGCGTCTATTTGTTTTAAAGCGCGCATACAGTCGTGAGTTTCTGCTCGATGTCGGCAGAACCATATTTTTAGAGTTAAACTTCGCGCACGCCGAGGAGCTGCGGGACCTCGGTCTGCTCCGGAGGCCTACAACATCACCGACCCCCACTACTGCATCTCGCCCACAGCGGAGGCGCCACAAACTGCGAGAGGATGCAGAAGAGGGGTAAACGCGGAGGTATCCGGGCTAGGCTAGCGGCTAACCCACACAAGCCAGCTATCTCCACCATCGTACTGGCCAACGTACGCTCTTTGGACAATAAACTGGACTACATCCGACTACTAATAATACCAAACAGCATAGTGACTACTGTTCACCCTTTAAATAGGCAGACTGACTGATTACAAGTTTGAAGACACCTGTGATGCTAATTACAGGACACAGTTTAACATGTCCCTATGGTCAAATTATTTTAATCTTTTCTAGGGGTACCATCATTTTTGTCCAGACCAGTTTCAAGAAAAAAAAAAGCTGTTTCATAATTGCCACCCTTTGCCTATAGCTCTGCACACACTGGCCAACTTTAAAGAGTATTATATCTATACACATTTTATACACTATACACGCTCAACTCAGAGGACTGTAAAAGACTGTTGTGTTTTTGTTTTCACGGAAACGTGGCTCAGCAACAGCGTGCCGGACTGCGCCATTCAGCTCGACCAGCTATCATGCTATCGAGCTGACAGAGTTCTCGTCGAGGGAGGTAAGACCCCGCGGCGGCGGGCTTTGTGTTTACATAAATGACACGTGGTGCCGCGACGCTGTTGTGGTCTGCAAACACTGCTCACCCCTGGTGGAGTTTATGATTATTAAGTGCCGGCCATTCTATCTACCGAGAGAATATACAGCCATAATGCTCGCTGCTGTATACATCCCTCCCAACTCCAACAAAAACAGGAGTGAGGCACTGAATGAACTGTACCAGCACATCAGTGAGCAGCAGACAGCCCACCCAGATGCTTTTCTCATCTTGGCAGGAGACTTTAATCACGCAGACCTAAAGAGTGTGTTCTCAAAAATACACCAACATGTTGACTTTCCAACACGGGGAAACAACACTCTGGACTTTGTTTACACCACCCAGAGAGGAGCTTACAAAGCCCTACCCCTCCCCCACCTTGGCACCTCAGACCACATCACTGTCATGCTAATTCCTGCATACAGACCGATCGTTAAAGTTACCAAACCAGTTCACAAACAGATACAAGTGTGGCCGGAAGGGTCGTCAGAGGCACTTCAAGACTGTTTTAACACCACTGACTGGAATATGTTTAAGCAGGCTGCCACATGCAACAACACCACAGACCTCCAAGAGTACTCATAGAGACTGTCACTGCCTACATCACCAAGTGCATTGATGATGTAACAGTCACAAAGACCATCACTGTCCGGGCCAACCAGAAGCTGTGGCTGACAGGGGAGGTCTACAGACTCCTGAAGGCTCGGAACGCTGCCTTTAGAGCTGGAGATGAGGTGGGCCTAAGGACAGCTAGGGCTAATCTATCACACGGCATCAGAGAGGCTAAGAGACAGTACTCCAGGAAGATAGCCAATCGTTTCAGCGACATCAGAGACACTCGGAGCCTGTGGCAGGGGATTCAGACCATTACGGACTACAAGCCCCCACCATAGACCTGTGACAGCACCATCCCCCTGCTGAATGAGCTGAATGCTTTCTTTGTTCACTTTGAGGCACAAAACAGTACCACTGCACAGAAGACTCCACCTCCTCCCGGCGACCAGGTGATGATGCTGTCCCCAGACAGCGTGAGGAGATCCCTCAGCAGGATCAATGCACGCAAAGCTCCGGGTCCTGACAACATTCCTGGGCGTGTACTGAGAGACTGTGCAGTGGAACTCACTGATGTCTTCACAGACATTTTCAACATCTCACTAAGTCAGGCTGTTGTCCCCACATGCTTCAAGGCTACCACCATCATTCCAGTCCCGAAGAAGTCATCTCCATCCTGCTTCAATGACTACCGTCCAGTCGCACTTACTCCTATCATCATGAAGTGTTTTGAATGACTAGTCATGCACCACATCAAGTCTGTCCTCCCCCCCCCCTCCCAGGACCCCTCCCAGTTTGCATATCGGTCCATCCGCTCGACCGATGACGCCATCGCCACTGCCCTCCACCCAGCCCTCACACATCTGGACAAAAAAGACTTCACTCTGCTGACCCATGACTGCACACCGTCACACAACTCTAACCTTTTCATTAAGTTTGCGGATGACACGACTGTGGTGGGTCTCATTAGCAACAGAGATAAGACAAACTACAGGAGAGAGGTGAGCCGCCTGGCCGGGTGGTGCAGTGACAACAATCTCTCTCTGAATGTGGAGAAGACGAAGGAGATTGTTGTTGACTTCAGGAGAGTGCACACTCAGAATGCTCCTCTGACCATCAATGGTGTGACTGTGGAGAGAGTGAGCAGCACCAAGTTCCTGGGTGTGCACATCACAGAGGACCTCTCCTGGACTAACAACACTGCAGCACTAGCCAAGAAAGCACAGCAGCGTCTCTACTTCCTCCGCAAACTCAGAAGAGCCAGAGCCCCGGCCTCCATCATGTGCACCTTCTACAGAGGCACCATCGAGAGCATTCTAACTAGCTGCATCACTGTGTGGTATGGCGCTTGCAACGCATCCTGCCGCAAGTCACTTCAACGCATAGTGAGAGCAGCTGAGAAGATCGTTGGTGTCTCTCTCCCTTCCCTCCAAGACATTTACAGCACCCGTCTCACCCACAATGCCCTCTGCATTGCAGGTGATCCCACCCACCCGACACACAGCTTCTTCAGTCTGCTGCCATCAGGGAGGAGACTGCGGAGTCTCCAGGCCAGGACCAGCAGACTGAAGGACAGCTTCATCCATCAGGCTCTCAGGAAGCTGAAATCCCTCCCGACCTTGCCCCCCTCCCCTCTTTTACCCCACGCACCACTGAACTCTGACACTACGACACCCCCCCCCAGCTCCCCACATCCCCCCCTCCCCCCCCCCTCCACTTACAAACTGTGACCCGCACCAGTCACTTTGTGCAGCATTGGACTGATCACTACCTCATCCAGCATTGACTGCAAACTACCTCTTTCTGACAGTCTGATTAAAGACTGTTCTCTGAGCTCTTATCACTTTAACAGACTGATAAGCTCTTTTTGCACTACACATTATATCTGCACAGTTTTGTTTATTTAACTGGTTTGCACTCTATCTGCCATGTGCCTTATGCCACTTTATCTATCTCTTTTTTTTCTACAATGTCCTCGTTTGTATATCTGTATAGTTTGTTTGTACATATGTTTAAACTGTATTTATCTGTATTTGTACGTCTACTGTCAGTATTTAATGTTAACTGTATGCACCAAGGGTCTGAGAGTTACGCAATTTCAATTCTCTGTATGTATGTGCTGTACATGTGGCAGAATTGACAATAAAGCAGACTTGACTTGACTTGACTTTGAAAAAACTATGCTACGCTATGCTACAATGCCAAGTTACAATGCAAGTGTTTTTTATTTTTATTTTTTTAATACATGGCCAATATAGACAGTGCTGCTTGAAAGTCTGTGAACCCTTCAGAATTTTCCATATTTCTGCATAAATATGACCCAAAATGTCATTAGATTTTCACAAGTCCTGAAAGTAGACAAAGAGAACCCAAACAAATGAGACAAAAATATTTATTTTGATAAACATAATAATTATAATATATAATATTATATTTATAATATTTGATCCAATATTGAATATATGTGAGTGGCAAAAGTATGTGAATGATTAGCAGTTAATTTGAAGGTGAAATTAGCGTCCATCTGCTCAGAGGTGTTCAGTCACGAGATGACTATAGGTGTCATTGGGTGTATTCACACCTGTCTTGTTTGGTTCGATTGAATCGAACTCAAGTTTGTTTCCCCCTTTGGTGCGGATCTTTTGGGCAGGTGTGAATACAGCAGTCACACTTGGGTGCACACCAAACAACCGTACCGAGACCCAGCTGAAGAGTTGGTCTCGGTCCGCTTCCAAACGAAATCTGTTACGGTTCGTTTAATATGTGAATATGACCCGACCTCGATCCAACCCAATTGCAGAAATCACGCTCAGAAACAGACAGCTTGCACATGTAGTGCTGATTTTTGCATTTCAATCACTTGTTTTTAAACCACAATGCTTAAAACTGCATGCAAATGATGAGTTTTCGTGACCATGGCGCATATGTAATATAAGGGAAACAGGTCAATTTAGCTCAAAGGGAATCATTTACTGGGACAATCCTTGGTTTTCAGCTGCCCTGTATGATCTCATCAAAGAGCGTGATGTAGCATGGGCTAAGGCCAGACAAACACATTTAGACTCTGACTGGCTACATTTTAGGCAGCTTCGGAACAAATGTACAGTAGCGATTAGAAAGTCTAAATCCGACTATTTTCTTGATAAAACTGAAGTAAATCTGACAAATCCTAGGAAGTTGTGGAAGAATATTAAATTCCTAACTGGTACCAAAACATATACAGAGCTTCCCCCTTGTATATTGACAAACTCCACTAAAATTACAGATAAAAACAAATGCTTAATAGATTTAACAGTCACTTTGTTGCATCAGGGTCTTTATTTCCAATGAGTAATGATGTGATTTCTGATTTAGAATTTCTTGAAGCTGAACGTAATTTATGGACACGAGAGTTTGTTTTCCAACAAATTACTCTCTCTGATGTTTGTTCTGCTTTAAAAGAATTAAATGTGAGTAAATCGCCAGGTCCTGATCATATTGCCCCTCTGTTTTTAAAACTAGCGGCTGATTTTATTTCTCCTCCGTTAACATATCTTTTTAATCTCTCATTAATAACTAATACAATTCCTAGGATTTGGAAATCAGCATTTGTTGTTCCTCTGTCAAAAGGGGGTGATCTTTCTTCAATGGATAATTACAGACCTATATCAAAACTCTGTATTCTCTCAAAAATTTTGGAAAATCTAGTTAATAAACAGTTGACACAGTATTTAAATGATTATAACATCTTGTCTAGTAATCAGTCTGGTTTCCGTAAAGGACACAGTACTACTACAGCCATCTTAAAAGTTTTAAATGACATCGTGGAGTCCTTAGATAATAAACAACATTGTGCATGTCTTTTTATTGACTTATCAAAGGCCTTCGATACTGTGGATCACAACATATTATTAGATAGGCTTAGATGGGTAGGACTATCAGAACATGTTATTTTATGGTTCACTGCTTACTTAAAGGGTAGAAACCAATGTGTCCAGGTGGAAGGTGTTCAATCAGATCTTTTGGAGGTTGTCAAGGTAGTTCCACAAGGATCTGTGCTGGGACCATTATTATTCAGTATATATATAAATTGCCTTGATTTTAATATTAATAAAGCAAGGTTCCATTTCTACGCAGATGATACTATTGTATACTGTTCAGCTCACTCTAAGCAACAATCAGTGACTGCATTGCAGTCTGTTTTTAAAATATTATCCAAAACAGGTTTCGTGCTTTAAAGTTGGTTTTACATGTTGAAAAAACGAAATGTATGCTATTTTCAAATTCTAGAACTTCTTTAGAGAATTCTATTGTTCTTCAGACTTCTCAGGGGAGCCAAGTTACCTCAGTGTCAGAGTACAAATATCTGGGTATTATCATCGATAACAAATTACGTTTTAGTTCACACATTAAGTATCTGAGTAAAAAAATTAAAGAAGAAGTTAGGGTTTTATTTCAGAAATAAGTCATGTTTCCCATTTAAGGTGAGGAAAAAATTAGTGTCTGCTACATTTCTACCGATTCTCGATTATGGGGATGTGGTATACCAGCATGCCCCCTCTTATCTTCTTTCTTCCTTGGATGCTTTGTACCACGGTGCTCTGAGATTTATAACTGACTGTAAATTTACAATGCATCACTGTGAATTATATGAAAGAGTTGCTTGGCCTCCTTTGAGAATTCAGAGAAAAATGCACTGGCACTTGTTGATATATAAGGCAATTTTGGGTCATTTGCCAAATTATCTATGTTGTTTTATACAAAGAACTTTGTTTGGAAATTATTCATTAAGTTCTCAATCAAATTATAATCTCTGTGTGAGCTTTGTCAGAACTGATCTTGGTAAAACCTCTTTTAAATATGCTGCCTCCTCAGATTGGAACCTTCTCCAAAAGGAGATGAAGTTACAAAACTTGGTGTCTTATAATTATTTTAAGTCCTTACTATGTAATCTAGAGAGCAACTTAACGGTGTGTAATTGTTTTTAACTGGTTATATGTTGGTTTGTAATGTTTGTTGTAACTATGTTGTTTATTTGTATAAGCAAACTCGGCTGCCTATCTTGGCCAGGACACTCCTGGAAAAGAGATTTTAATCTCAGTGAGTCTTTTCCTGGTTAAATAAAGGTATATTTATGATTTTATAGGGAATTTGAACAGACTCACTGTTTCACGGCTAGTCACTGAGTCGGACAGCGATTAACTGAACATCAACTCTGCACTGGATATTAAAATCCAAAATATAGTGTAATCTTTCCACTGCTGATGCCGCTCTCTCCTGTTGCGTCTTCGAGCTTTTAATTGGCTGATGATGAATAAAATGCAGCGCACTGTTGATTTCTTTGACGTGATAGTGCGGTAGGCCTAATTCAAGATCGGATTTATATCCGTTTTTTTTATGTGGTCAAAAGTAACAAATCAGATGGATTTCCGATCCGACAACAGGCATAAAGTGACCAGGTGTAAACAAACCCTAACTGTCTTTCCTCTCCCTCCCTCAAAATCAACTGACATGATAGTAAAAGCTCAGAAGACTGAATTACCGGTGTTGTGAATTGTGCAAAAAAAAATTAAAAGTATCTTTATCTTCTCTGACAAGCATTCCGCACATGCAACTAACATAAAACACACTTTCAATAAAAGAAAAAGATTTAACCTTAATAACAATAATAAAATATTTAGCCTTAATAATACACAGTAGCCTCAGGTTATTTATATGACAATGTGTAGTTAAAATCATTTACTTTAAACTGAGTGAGGTGAAACCAGCCACAAAGCAATTTGTTAGCCTGCTGCTGATTTTATTCAGATGTATGGTAGAAAATTAGACTACTAGTTAAATATAAACTTTTCAATGCTACTTTTAAATGTTTTTTCAATATTGATATAATTGTAATTATAATTGTGAGGTCTAGCAAAGAAGGATCCTATCTTACAAAAATATGAAAGCCAGTTTTATTATATTCCCTGACAGTGGCTGTTTTTTCTTTCATGAATGAATATAATTAAAAATCACAAACGGTTTCTTTGCATTTATTTTAGTTATGGTCAGTATTGGGTTCGCAGATCACATGGGGAGGGTACTTTCTACTGTGTGTGTGGATGACCGTTAGCCACCACCGAAGACCTTTTTTGACCCAGGAAAAACCCTGTGGTTAGGTTTCCAGTTGTTCTTATCTTTTGGGTTTCTTAAGAAGCGTGACTGGTCCCATGGATTTTTCCAGTGGTTGGGCTGATAGCCGTCGTTGACATGGGGGTCACGTTCTCTGTGCTCTTGATGGAGGACTCTGGTGTTGTGATGCAACTGGGTGTCGTCCAGAGCAAGGTTTGAGTCTTTGGTGACAGAGTTCAAGAGTGTGGAGATTTTGTTACCTTTCTTTGAGGCCATCTTCCACTTGTTGTAGGCCTTCTGTGTTAGGTCACGCAACTGTTGGATGGTCATGGAGTATGGACAGGCCATGACGCCTAGATGATGGCTGACTCCAGGGTGCAGATTTCTTAGGAAGAGGAGTTTGAAGTTCACATCCTCTTCAAGGTCAGGTTCGTTGTGTACACCAAAGTAGGCCTGTCGGAGTCGGTTGTAGTAAGCTTGTGGAGTCTCTTGTCGACCTTGTTTGGTTTCTAAGGCAGTTAACAGTCCATATTCAGAGTCAGAGTCTGTAAACTCTTTAATCAGGACTTCACGAAGTAGCTGGTAGTCTGACTTCGTTCGACTGGACTGTCGATCTAGGAAGTTTCGTACCTCGGGACTGGACGTCGCTCTAAGGAGGTATAACCTGTCCCTGTCAGTCACACAAGGTCTCATTTCTAGATAGAAATCGATATCTTGAAAGTGGGCCTGGATGTCGTGGCCCTCTGTGGAGTTCGGGTTGAACTTGCTGATGTTTTTAGACAGCTTGTCGAGGTCTTTGATGGTCATCCCATGTGCAGCTCCAAGGTCTGCTTGGATGGAAGGTTTTCTTTCGTTGACAGGAAAGAGTTCTGTGGCGAAGGCAGGTGAGGTTTTGGGTTGTGGCTCTTCGCTTCTTTCGTTGTATACCAGTTCTTGGACATAGGACTCTGCTCTGCTCAGCAGAGGTGAGGCTAAGAGATATTTCTCTCACCTTGGCTCTGGTTTCAGCTCATAAGCATGTAAGTTCTTTTCTGACAATGTAGAGCTCATTGTTGGTATCGTCTAGTTGTTGGGTCAGATTGTCCATTTCAGTTCCATGCCTTTCAAGGTGGTCTTTCAAGGCACTGATTTCAGCATTCTTATCTCTGATGTCATTCTTGGCTTTCTCTAGTAGCTGTACGGCATACTGGAGTCTGTTTACCAGGTCTTTCTGGGCAGCCTTTGCATGTTGTTGATCGAGCTGAGCTGCTGTCAGGGCTGCTTGGAGCTCCTTAACTTGTTCTGTTGTTTCCTGCTCCCTCTCATTGGGTGCTTTGAGTTGATCTTGAACTTTCACTTCCAGCTTGTCTATGCGGTGTTGAGCACGTGTCAGCTCCTCTTGAAGGTGGGTGATGTGCTTGTTGCTCAGTTTCAGCTGGGTTGTGAAGGCATAGCTTAGAGCAGGGGTTTTCAACCTGTGGGGCGCGCCCCCCCAGGGGGTCGCCAGCACCTGTCAAGGGGGGCGCGAGCATCAATTAATTCAGAGACATTGCCTTGAAGATTTATGAATACGAGCTTTCAAATCTTAAGCCATCCGCTAGGGGGCAATCTGACTCCCGCTGTTAGGCGACAGTGAGAATGGTGTAAAATGATTTACGGTTAGTCGTGTCGGAAATCCAACCACGGATTGTTATGTTGTTATCTCAGAAACAGGCTCAGCCATCACATTGAATCAGGTAAACTGGTTATATATTTATGTTTCAGTATAATTACGCACGCTATACCAGGCAGGGGTGGTTCTAAACCCTTTTTAGGTGGGTTTCAGCCCCCCAAAACTATCTTAACGATCAGGCCAGTGCTGCTTCCTCAAGAAAGTTTTTAATTCTCACGTGTTTTAAGTCTTGTCAATTTAAACAATAAAGTAATTTTAAGCCATTTAAGCCCAAGACATCTCAACGCGGTACTCATGCGCTGTGATAGAGCGTTTCTGCATGCCTGCGCGCACAAACAGATAGCCTTCTGAGACAGCAGGTGAATACCAGTGGCTGTCTTGAGGAATATCCTCGTAAGCACAGTCGGTTGTTTCAAGTGAACGTAAACAGTAAAGTAAATATCAAATGTACATCAGTATAACGGATCCGTGCATTTCTTATGTAAATAATGTTAATAAAAAAGAGCAAAAGAAAAATAATTTTTCTTAAGAAGGGGGGGGGGGGGGGGCGAGTGAAATTAGACAAACTTGGGGGGGCGCATGTCCTAAAAGGTTGAAAACCCCTGGCTTAGAGAGCTGGTGATCTTGACTAGCTCATCGTGGTTGTTGTTCTGGCTTGAATCTTGTGTCAGGAATCTTCTCAGGATTAGTATTATTATTACAAATAATAACAGTTTAAATATATTTGGGGTGAGGCTGTCTGTCGTGTTAATTTAACAAATTAAATTAAAAGAAACAATTCCTTTTTTTTCAAATGAGGAAAATTCTTTTTTTTCAATTAAATGTTATCAAGGAGGCAAACAATATTATTAAATCTCTGTTTTAGACAACCGAATATAATAATAATTCTGACATCTCTTTCTTAGTCTGACAGGATTGACACCGTACACCTTACCAGTGTACGGACCGCTCACCAGGGAGGCTGCGAAGGCAACGGTTGCTCAAAACTTATCTATTAAATTGATCTCAGCGTTGGATGAGATGCTAAAATTTGGATTGCGTTTTCAAATGTTGGGAGGTTAGAAAGAACGAAGGAGGGTTTGATTACAATCAAATTCATAAGGATGATTCGTCTTTTTTTTGACAAGATTGTGTATTTCATTCACTTAGAATCGATTGATGGTTCTTACAGGACCCTACAAATGTGAAAAGTGAAGAGGAAAGAAAGCAGGAGAGAACACGAGAGAAAGGAAGGAGACTAAATTGAGTGGATCGGGTCCACTAGCAAGCTGTTATGCCCAACTACGAGGAGAGCGTTGTTTTCAGTTGCTGCACAACTAATCAACAAAAATAAATTTTTGGGTGGAAGAGATTTGTCTCTCTAATTTATTTAAACTCATAGTGAGGGATAACAATGCATCCTATTAAATCAAATCAAATCACTTTTATTGTCACATCATCACAGCACATGCGCCTTGGTGAGTGAAATTCTTGAGAGCATGCTCCAGACAGTGCAGAAACAATTAACATATAGACAGTACCATTACATACTTACAGACTTATACAGATGACAATGTGCAATATACACATACATATACTCAGTACACACAGTGTACTATTAGACATACTTACAGTTATCAATACACATTATACACCGCATGTACACATTCTACATTATGTACACATATACACACACAATAATATGCAAAGGTGCAGTAGATTATACATAAGCTGGATATACAAAAATGTCATGGATGTGCATTGGATGGTATCCTGTGGTAGCAGGTAGATTGTTGTATTTGTGCAGTGTGTACGTGTAGTCCAGTTTGAACTGTGTTGGAGTTAAAGTGCAGTGCGTGGCATATCGTAAAGTGGGAGTGTGCTGTAGGGTGTATTAGTTCTGACTGTTCATTAGCTTGATAGCCTGAGGGAAAAAGCTATCCCTCAGTCGGCTAGTGGGGGATCGGATGCTGCGGAGACGTCTTCCTGAGGGCAGCAGAGAGAACAGTCTGTGGGACGGGTGGCTGGAGTCATTGATGATCCTACGGGCTTTCATTATAGATTTTCCTGGTGTAGATGTCCTGGAGGGAGGGAAGCTCACCTCCAACAATGTGGCGGGCAGTTCGCACAACCCTTTGCAGAGCTTTGCAGTTGCCAGCGGTGCTGTTTCCAAACCAGGGGGTGATGCAGCCAGTCAGGATGCTCTCCACAGTGCAGGTGTAGAATGATCTGAGGATGCTGGGGCTCATTCCAAACTTCCTCAGCCGTCTCAGGAAGAAGAGGCGTTGATGTGACTTCTTGAGCACTGCATCTGTGTGAGCGGACCATGTGAGATCCTCAGTGATGTGAACGCCAAGGAACTTAAAGCTGTTCTTTGGAACTACCCGCTCCACAGGTGTCTTGTCGATGGTGATGGGTGTGTGTTCTCTGCTCTGTCTCCTGAAATCCACCACCAGCTCCTTGGTCTTGTCGATGTTGAGTGAGAGGTGGTTCTATTAACGCTCAGGTGTGTCGTTCCCAAGCTAGGATACACAGAGGAAAGAAAATGGTAAGACAAATTAAAATTGAAAAGTAGTGAATGGGCAAAATAAACAAAAATGAAATTAAATAAAGTAGGATATCAGTAACTAAAAATAGTGGCTAAGTGTATAACCAAAACAGGAAGAATGAGGGGTAAAACGCAATAAAGTAATGAGTGAATATAAGTCTGAATAGAATCTATTAATATGGGTAATAAATCAATTAGGTAGAATAAGTTTACTTAAACTTTCAAAGTTCAAGACTTATTTGTACCTAAAATGATTCGGCCCAGAAGAGAATACTAGAAGTAATGATCATATGAAATGATCTGTGGGGTAAATTTAAATGATTCCAAAATAAATTTGATGTTTTAATTAAATTTGGAATTTGGCACAATTAATAATGGTGAACTAATATTTCCCTTTCTAGTAAAAATACAAATAAGTGGTAAGAAGTGAGAAATGTGAGTAATAAGAGAGAGAAAGACCAACAAGTGTATTAGTTGAGATGTTTAAAGGGTTAAACCACTTTAGCGTTGCTCAAACACACACTGTATTCAACCACTGGATGTTAATGCTAACTGCTAACCTTTGAGGCTAATGACTTTAGCATAGACTTCAATGTAAACACAACCATTTCGTTAGCTTAGCAACAGCATGGATTTTGTTTACAATAGCATCGATGTGCTGCAAGTGCGTAGTTCAGAGTTGCTCCGGAAGTAGGTTAAGACATCCGTGTCACGATCATAACTGTGGCAACCAAAACAAACTAGTGGACTAGCATCATTGCATTGCAAGTACAGTTAAGCATGTTAACGTTACATGAAATGTCGGCGCATTTCAACACTGTACAAATAAACAACACCGCTTTTAGTTGGTTCTGCGATGTGGCGCTTAAACTCTCAGTTCGTTCAGAGTTAAACTTAAACTTTATTCAAATAGCAGTTTCATGCTGCAGTTGGGGGAAACGGTGATAACGATCATAAAAGCCCATGCCAGTTTCTCTGGACACGTAAACACAACAGGTTTTCTTCGCTGTTGGTACAAAGTTAAACTTTACCTGATCAAGCTTTTAAATCTCCCATTCAAATCACTCTCGGACACGCAGTGTTGAGTGAGATTGGCTCCGGGAGTAGATGAGGATGTCATCTATGTAAACTATGACAAACCGGTGAAGGAACTCCCGGAGCACCTCATGCATAAAGCCTTGGAAGACTGAGGGAGCATTGACTAGTCCATACGGCATAACCCTGTACTCATAGTGACCTGTAGGGGTCACGAATGCTGTCTTCCATTCGTCCCCTTCTCGGATGCGGATGAGGTTGTACGCGCTGCGGAGGTCCAACTTAGTGAAGATGGTGGCACCGCGTAGTTGTTCCAGGGCTGCTGGGACAAGGGGAAGAGGATACCGGAATTTGACTGTGATTTCATTGAGTTTTCTGTAGTCAATGCAAGGTCTCAAGCCCCCGTCCTTCTTTGCCACGAAGAAGAAGCTGGAAGCAGCAGGGGAGGTGGATGAGACGATGTAACCTTGTTTCAACGCCTCCTCAATGTACTCCTCCATGGCTTTCTGTTTGGGAAGTGACAGGGGGTAAATCTTGCCGTGAGGTACTGGCTCACCCGATATGAAGTCTATTGCACAGTCCCATGGCCGATGCGGTGGTAGCTGGGCATCTCTCTGGGGACAGAAAACGTCACTAAAGGGGGCATAACAGGATGGAATGTCGACCGACTGTTTCTCGACAGGGCTTTCAATGGACGTGGAGTGAATGGACAACGAGACAGGGGTAGCTGGTGAGGGTCTAGGTAGGTGTGGGAAGCAGTGAGAGAAACAGTCGTCGCCCCCACTTTAGGACTTCGCTGGTCTTCCAGGAGAGGATGAGATTATGCTGCACCAGCCAGGGACGCCCGAGTATGATATCCACCGTTGAACCCTCCAGAACCAGGAAATGCAATGACTCAATATGAAGTTGCCCTATTTGGAGTTGTAGGGGACCCACGCTGTATCTGACGTGACGTCGAGTAAGGGGTTTGCCTGTTACGGATTGAACATCGTACAAGGTCTCGGTGGTCAAGGTTTTGAGTCGGAGGTGACGGCAGAGACTTCCGGAGATGAAGTTGCCCGCAGAGCCTGAGTCAAGGAGAGCAGAGACGGAGATCACAGTCTTAGACATTATCAGTTGTGCACAGGTGGAGAGTGGGTTCATCTTCGGGATAGAGGGCTGGATGGCACTCACCATGGGTCGTGGTGGACGAAGAGGACACGCCAGTCTCATGTGCCCACTCGCACCGCAGTACAAATGTTGATTGCAGTACACAGATGTTGTGTAAGCCGTCTCTGTCTCTCTGATGTAGTCAGGCGATTGGTAACGGTCTGCATAGGTTCTGGAGGGTTATGAACCTCTGGTGGGCGATTGGGAGGAGGAGCAATGGCTGTTGAGATCCCCGGTGAACATGATAACATGCGGTGTGAACATCGAATGGCCAACTGAATGAACCGCTCTAATCCATGAGTATCATCATAGGCGGCCAGGTGAAGTCGTAACTGGGGATTCAAACCTTGTCGATAAGCTGTGATGAGAGACGGTTCGTTCCACCCACTGGCCGCCGCCAGAGTCCTGAATTTGAGTGAGTATTGATTAATGGACATAGCACCTTGCTTTAACTGATACAGTTGTTCGCCAATGGAGGTATCACCAGGAGATCTGCCAAAGACTTCCCTGAAATGGATTAGAAAACAGGAGAATGTTTGGGTGGCGGGACCAGCTTGGTTCCATATTGTCTCTGCCCATTGCAAGGCAGGACCTGTCAGAGCGGAGATCACAAAAGCTATTTTAGAATGTTCTGTGGGGAACATCTGAGGTTGTAGCTCGATCGTAAGAGAGCATTGTAATAGGAAGCCATTGCACTCCTCCGCCTCACCAGAGAAGGGCGCTGGTCGGGCCATGGGACTGGCGAATAGGATCTGTGAAGAAGAACTAGAGACAACAGGTGAAGGTGCAGGTGCAGAAGGTGCCGGATAAACAGGGGGATTTTGCAATACCTTCTTTAATGAATCCACTAGCGCTTGAAAGGGGTCTTGAACACTCATCCTGTCGATTAGTGTGGTCCGATCTTCTGTAACAGTGACTGGGTCGGACACGGAGGTAAGTGATAATACAATGAGTTTATTTGACAGGTTGAGGTTATAGGAGCTGAGGATGGATACAGGAGGTGAGTAGAACCACTTCGGAGGTTTCCATGGATCGGTTAGAGGTTAATCTCAGTCTTTGTATTTCCACAGGAATGAATGGAGATGGAGCCCGGAGAACTGGATTGCCAGGAGCACACACCACAGCGGGAGGATAGCTGACGGCTGAGGACACAACTGGAAGGAGAGGGATCAGGTGAGTAATAACAGGTAAGCATCAAACAGAGAATACTCAGTGTGGAGATACCAGGAGTAGAGTCCACTTCGTGTATACGAAATCGGACGACTCTTGAGCTGTGGTGTGTGCTTATATGCAGGGCTAAATGAGGGTGGTGATGATGTGCAGGTGCAGGTGATTAATACTCAGGTGAGAGGGATCGTGGTAATTGGCTGGGTTGAGAGCCTGACCGATCTGTAACAATCGGTTCCCTTCAGAGGTTCATTAATATAAAAACTTGAATTAGTGAGAATGAGAAAAGTGTAAAAAAATATAGCCTATATTGACGAGGAAAGTCCACTGATGAGTTACCAGCGGAAGCCTACATTTAATTTTAGTCATTTTAACTTGGCTGTCAATCGATTAAAATATTTAATTGCAATTAATTGCATGATTGTCGTTAACTGAATAATCGCAACTTAATCGCACATTTTTATCTGTTCTAAATGTACCTTAAATTAATACTTTAAGTTTTTAATACTCTAATCAACATGGGCATGGACAAATATGGATGCTTTATGCAATATGTTTATTATTATTGAAACTATAGTTAACAGAGTATGAAGACTAGACAAAAGGTCATAGACGTTTTTCAAAGAACTTGTTCATGTCTATTAGGCACATGAAAGAAAAAAAAACAACAACATGGAAATACCAGGTTCCTATTACTTCTCTTTCTTTGCACTGAGCAATTAACTTACACAAACCTGTTTACATTATTTGCAGGATAAGAGTGCAGCTCTTCTTCTGAAAATGCAAAATATACATTTATTATTTATTACATTTGTTTGCCTCTCTGTGCCACATACTGTATTTTGATGCAGCTAAATTCTCAATAAAACTGTTTTCATTGGTATATTTTACTGTTTCTGTTGTCAGACAACGGGATGAATATGAAATAGTGACTGAAACGCGAGCCATTAGACTAGGCTACATAACCAGATCTCCCTTCCAAGATGTTAATCTGCACAAAAATCCTGATTCATAATCGTGCCGTCGTCTGATAAAATCAAATAGGCTACACATAAGATAAAGACAATAGCTGTGCTGTTATTTCGGCTATACTTGCATGTAAAATTAGAGAAGCAAACTGAAATCGCAGCTCCTTTCAGCCACTCGCTGTACAGAGCAGATGCAGAGAGAGAGAGAGAGAGAGAGAGAGGTAGGTGTGCGCGCGCTGGGAAAGAGAGACCTCGCGCTCGCGCGGCAGTCAGTTTCAGATGCATAATATTTTAATTTGCTACAAGCAGGATACACAAGAAGCACATTCAACTCGGACACAGACGGTTGCCGTGTAAATAAACACCATAAACAGCAACCTTTCGCGTGTCCGCGCTTAATGCGCATTTCCTATATGAAAAGCATTTTAGGGGGCCCTTGGCTTTTGGGGGCCCAAGGCAGTAGCCTACCTTTGCCTAATGGGTAAGTCCGCCCCTGCTGGAGATATAATGTTTACTTTCTCCAATCGATCAATTTCTTTCTCCACATGTTCTTTCACAGCAAAAGGTAGTGGACGACTTTTATAAAATTTAGGCAGAACATCTGATTTCACTGAAATGGTAGCTTTAATGTCCCTTAGAACAGTGTTTCCCAACCTTTTTTTTTGCCACGGCACAGTTTTGATATTTAAAAAATCCCATGGCACACCACTAAGCATTACAAAAAAAAAAGGTAGAAAAGGGAAACTTTTTATTTTTATTTTTTTCAATAATTAATCATTGCATCATCAGAGTTGGTATTTTGGCTTTATATATGATCAGACAATTGCACTTAATTTCTGAAAATCATACTCAAATGGAGTTAATGAGATTTTTGACGAGCGAGTGACAGAGATCTGCAGTAAATTAATAGCATCACGTTTTCACCAGTTTGCAGGTTATAAAGTTTATTGTAGCTATATGGGCACTCAGTTTCTGTTGTTGTTAATACATTTGGCCAAAATCTCATGATATAAAAGACGAACAGCTATGATATTTAAAACGTAGCCTACAAAAGTGTATTCGCTACAACTAGACAGCAAATGCTAAAGCCCCGTTCACACCGCCAGCGATTTTTTCACTGTATGTCGCTAGACTCTGTACTGTGCACAGGTCGAGTCTAATACAAACAAAGTCCCTCGTAACCAGGATGACTCGGGGTCCTCCCCTATTTAACCCTGTGACTTCCTGCAGACTGTCCCTATAATCTTCTCGTGTGCATGTATTACAGGTCGGAGAATGTTAAAGGACGACACTTGGAATCCGTTTTTCAGCTTCGCAACAAATCAGCTGTTGGTGTTTCGCGACTGCGCTTCCTCCAGAGTTTGCATCGGATTCAGTTGAATTCTTTGAGGATACAGTGTGGTGAGTTGTTACATTTATGCTCGGGGTTCGTTTTCGCTTTCCCCTGCATTGTTTGGTAGCTGGATAGAGTGTTTTCACTCTGTGACGCTTCCGGATAGTATTGTAGCTGTACGAGACCGCATTAAGAGTGGGTGCGCTCTGTTACGTGCGGTATCCGTGTGTATCTAGTGACTAATAGTAGTGGATACTGCTGGGTGCGTGTAGACTTTGTTATTGCTTACAAATATATATATATATATTATATAATAAGTATATATATATATGGTATATGTTAACATTACAAGTGTATTGTAGTGTACATAATTAAAGGATACATATATACACACACATTGCTTTTCACGCAGTGTGTGTATAATATATATTTATATATCTGGAGACGGTCAGAGTGTTTTCGATCGGCTTATAGAATTGCATCTGGGCTAAGATGGAAAAAGTATCTCATGCCTGCACATTGTGCATGGCCACTCTGCAAAAGGATGATGGGCACGACTGTTGCCCTTCCTGTTTAGGCTTGGAACACATGAAGCAAGGCCTCACAGAGGATGCCTGCATGAACTGCAGAGTTATGGCTTGGGAGAGGAAGACTTCAAGGATAGCTATGGTGGAAGGACTCTTGGGCGAGTCGCTACCAACACCACCGCCACCACGTAAATCGGCAACTAAACGTAAACATGCTGAAGCAACGGGTGCTTCGGCTGGTAAACGATCTAGGGAAGACCCCTTAGCTAAGAAGGTGGATGTGTTAATGGCTGAGTTTTGTCAGATTAAGGCCTTGCTTATGAATTTGCATACGGGCGAGAAACTAGTTTCTTCAGTTGAAGCCCCCACTTTGGAGTCACCCATTTCTGAGGAGGATATCATGTCGATGACTGCTTCTCGCATTCAGTTCTATGACGAGGAAGAAAGGGAGGTTATATCGGAGATTCAGTCCCAGGTCTCTTATGATGAATCCCAGGATACTGGTCGGGGATCTACAGAGGGTCCACAGTCAGAGCAGGAAATGGTGAAGCGAGCTCTTCGGGCTGCATTGGCTCGTCTAGGTCTTGATACAGCCCCGGCAGTAGCAACCTCTACTAGTGCTTTTTTTAGAGGTTCAGCTCATCCATCTCTTCTTACCATTCCACCATCAAAAGATTATACTGATGAATTGCAGAAGTGTTGGGCTAACCCAAAATAACTTACGCACCACACTAGTGCAGGCAGAGCTTTGGCTGCGATGCAAGATGCAGACACTTATGGCCTGGGTCAGATGTCTAAGGTTGATCCAATTATAGCCTCTTTTGTTCTCTCTCCAGAAGAGGTCTTGAGGCCTAATGTCCGTTGCCCTCGGCCTCAATGTCAGATTACAGATGATCTTCTCATACAGGCATATAACACGGCGGCGCGTATGGGTCGCATGGGCAATTCTCTCTCCCATCTTATGTTGGCGTTGTCCCAGTCTCTTCAGTCTTCAGGGAGCGATACACCAACCCAAGACTTAAGTGATGCTACATTACAGTCAATAGCATTCATGAGGATTGGGCAGGCTTATGTCAACGCTCACACAGGCACGCCGACAAGTCTGGCTCGCACAATCACCCCTGTCTGAGGCCTGTAGGAAAACGCTGAGGGACCTTCCTGTAGTCCCCGGACAGCTCTTTGGCCCAGCTGCACAACAGACACTAGAGCGCAGTGTCCAGGCGAATCAGACCAGACAGCAGTTTGCTGACCTGAGGAGGGTTCCACCATCTTGCTTACAGTACAGGCAGCCCCCTATGGGCCGTGCAATGCCGCACTCTCAGTTTTCAACAGGCCCAGCTGATATTCGGAGGAGCCAGCCTCAGCATTTGGAGCAGTCTCATAGAGTAGAACACTCTGTTCAGCGGCCACGGGGACGGGGACAGCAATCATTTCAGGCTCCAAAGGGCAGAGTGCCTGCCCAGCAGCCCCCAAGAAATGCAAAAGACCAGGTACGCAGGACCTGAAGGTCTGCGGCCGGCTGTCGGACATTTTCTCATCAGCAGCTAAGTTACTGGAAATCAACAACCTCAGACCCATGGGCTATAGCAACGTTAACTCAAGGGTATAAGCTGCAGTTCCGACAGCGGCCTCCCACTTTCAATGGGGTCAAGATGACCACAGTTTCACATTCCAGCAACGCAAATTCCTTAAGGCAAGAAATAACACAACTCCTAGAGAAGGGTGCCATCGAACCAGTAAAGTGGTCAGAACGGCTCGGTGGGTTCTACTCAATATACTTCATAATTTTTTTTAAAAGACGGCGGGGTAAGGCCTATACTCGACCTTCGAGCCTTCAACAAGTTTCTGAAGAGATTACCATTTCGCATGTTGCGCGTGACCGATGTTCTCCAGGCGGTCAGGCAACAGCAATAGACTTAAAGGATGCTTACTTCCATGTTCCAGTTACTCCACAGCACAGGCAATTCCTCCACTTTGCATTCCAGGATCAAGTCTATCAGTTCCGAGTGCTTCCATTCGGTCTTTCTCTATCCCCACGAGTCTTCACCAGGTGTATGGCAGCGGCGTTGGCTTCCGATACAGGCCAAAGGGCTTCAGATACTTCCATACCTGGACAACTGGCTTCTTTGCTCTCACTCTCAGGAGCAAGCAGTGGTGGAAATCACACAGCTGCTCTCCCATATTGCCCGGCTGGGCCTGGCTGTGAATTTCAGCAAGAGCCAGTTGACACCAACTCAGTCGGTGAAGTTCATAGATATTATCCTGGACTCACAATTGATGATAGCTTCGCCATCAGAACAACGGGTGGACAGTATTCTGCTGCTCCTCCAGCAGTTTCAAACGCAGGCCAGGCTACCACTCAGGTATTTCCTCAGACTCATGGGTATGCTGGCAGCAGCAGCTGCGGTCGTACCATTGGGCCTCCTTTCGCTTCGTCCCTTCCAGAGATGGGTGAACATTTTTCATCTGAATCCCAGTGTTTTCACTCTGTGACGCTTCCGGATAGTATTGTAGCTGTACGAGACCGCATTAAGAGTGGGTGCGCTCTGTTACGTGCGGTAACAGGCACGCCGACAAGTCTGGCTCGCACAATCACCCCTGTCTGAGGCCTGTAGGAGAACGCTGAGGGACCTTCCTGTAGTCCCCGGACAGCTCTTTGGCCCAGCTGCACAACAGACACTAGAGCGCAGTGTCCAGGCGAATCAGACCAGACAGCAGTTTGCTGACCTGAGGAGGGTTCCACCATCTTGCTTACAGTACAGGCAGCCCCCTATGGGCCGTGCAATGCCGCGCTCTCAGTTTTCAACAGGCCCAGCTGATATTCGGAGGAGCCAGCCTCAGCATTTGGAGCAGTCTCATAGAGTAGAACACTCTGTTCAGCGGCCACGGGGACAGCAATCATTTCAGGCTCCAAAGGGCAGAGTGCCTGCCCAGCAGCCCCCAAGGAATGCAAAAGGCCAGGTACGCAGGACCTGAAGGTCTGCGGCCGGCTGTCGGACATTTTCTCATCAGCAGCTAAGTTACTGGAAATCAACAACCTCAGACCCATGGGCTATAGCAACGTTAACTCAAGGGTACAAGCTGCAGTTCCGACAGCGGCCTCTCACTTCACTTTCAATGGGGTCAAGATGACCACAGTTTCACATTCCAGCAACGCAAATTCCTTAAGGCAAGAAATAACACAACTCCTAGAGAAGGGTGCCATCGAACCAGTAAAGTGGTCAGAACGGCTCGGTGGGTTCTACTCAATATACTTCATAATTTTTTTTAAAAGACGGCGGGGTAAGGCCTATTCTCGACCTTCGAGCCTTCAACAAGTTTCTGAAGAGATTACCATTTCGCATGTTGCGCGTGACCGATGTTCTCCAGTCGGTCAGGCAACAGCAATAGACTTAAAGGATGCTTACTTCCATGTTCCAATTACTCCACAGCACAGGCAATTCCTCCACTTTGCATTCCAGGATCAAGTCTATCAGTTCCGAGTGCTTCCATTCGGTCTTTCTCTATCCCCACGAGTCTTCACCAGGTGTATGGCAGCGGCGTTGGCTCCGATACAGGCCAAAGGGCTTCAGATACTTCCATACCTGGACAACTGGCTTCTTTGCTCTCACTCTCAGGAGCAAGCAGTGGTGGAAATCACACAGCTGCTCTCCCATATTGCCCGGCTGGGCCTGGCTGTGAAATTCAGCAAGAGCCAGTTGACACCAACTCAGTCGGTGAAGTTCATAGATATTATCCTGGACTCACAATTGATGATAGCTTTGCCATCAGAACAACGGGTGGACAGTATTCTGCTGCTCCTCCAGCAGTTTCAAACGCAGGCCAGGCTACCACTCAGGTATTTCCTCAGACTCATGGGTATGCTGGCAGCAGCAGCTGCGGTCGTACCATTGGGCCTCCTTTCGCTTCGTCCCTTCCAGAGATGGGTGAACATTTTTCATCTGAATCCCAGTGGGCACAGGAACAAGTTGATCAGAATTACACAGCAAGGCCTTCTCACACTGAAACCATGGAGGAGGAGGTAATATCTGACCAAAGGGGTTGCTCTAGGCAGGATTCTTCTCGGCGGGAGGTAGTCCAGACCGATGCTTCTTTTACCGGCTGGGGCACAGTCTGGCAGCGCAGAGCGGTCAGAGGGCAATGGGATTTCCGGGCAAAGAGGGGAGAATATAAACACCCTGGAACTACGAGCAGTGCTACTGGCACTGAAGCACTTTGCACTGAATTTGGAAGGCAGGCATGTTATTGTCAGGTCAGACAATACATCAGTGATTTATCACATCAACCATCAAGGGGGCACAAAATCCAGCCAGTCTCTTCAAGTATCACAGGAGCTGTTGACCTGGGCCTTCCCTCGGTTGGCGAGTATCAGAGCAATGCACATCCCAGGAGTGACACATATGGTGGCAGATTTCTTGTCATGCCACAGACCTCCATCGGGGGAGTGGAGACTCAACCCAGAGGTGGTGTAAAGGATATGGCAGCGGTTTGGCAGAGCGGAAGTGGACCTCTTTGCCTCGGCAGCATCGACCCAGTGCCCCCTCTGGTTTTCACTAGCAGAAAAATCCAGTCCTCTGGGTCAGGATGCTCTAGCCCACGACTGGCCAGATCAATTACTGTATGCCTTTCCCCCTATACCATTGATCTTGGCAACTGTTCACAGAGTCCTTCAGGGACACCACAGGCTACTGCTAGTAGCGCCAGACTGGCCAGGGAGACCCTGGTTTCCAGTGATGTACAGGCTCTTAGAAGGGGAGCCCTGGAGCCTTCCCAGGAGGAGGGATCTCCTCCACCAGTTGGGAGGTCAGATTTGGCATCCGAATCCAGAATGCCTACAGCTCTGTGTTTGGCCTCTGAAGGGCCAGAACCACTTTTGAGAGTCTGTGATCAAGATGTACAGAACACGATAATGAACTCTAGAGCGCCTTCCACCAGGAGTGCTTATGCTTATAGGTGGAAGTTCTTCTCTGATTGGTGTAAGGAGCAAAGAATGTCCCCAGAGGTATGTCCTGTTCCCTTGGTGTTACGTTTTTTGCAATCTTTGCTGGATGAGAATCGGGCAGTTTCTACCTTAAGGGTCTATGTGGCTGCAATTTCAGCACATCATGTACGAATGGATGGTCAGCCATTGGGATCTCATGCCTTGGTTACTCAATTTCTTAGAGGTGCGCAGTGACTACACCCCCCTCAGTCCATTCGGGTACCCGCATGGGACCTGAGCCTTGTCTTGAAGTCTCTTACATTACCTCCGTTCGAACCTTTGGAGCAAAGTTACTTGAAGTGGCTCTCATTGAAGACAGCTTTTCTCTTGGCCATTACTTCGGCTAAACGAGTGAGTGAGTTACACGCGCTATCAGTTAACACAACCTGAATGCTGATGATTCAGTAGTGACGTTGTGGCCAAACCCAGCATTTCTCCCCAAGAGGCTCTCTGCTCTGTTTAGAAATCAGGCTATTGAGCTGGCAGTATTTAATCCTCCAACGTTGGATACACAAGGAGGAAGTGAATGCAGACTTTTGTGCCCAGTAAGGGCTCTCCGTTGCTACCTCAGGGCCACAAAAGAGTTTCGGCAATCAGACCAACTTTTTCTCTGTTTTGGGGGGCCGAAAAGAGGTCAGCCCCTCTCAAAGCAAAGATTGTCGCATTGGGTAGTTGAGGCTATCACCCATTCTTACAAGTCTAGTGGATGTCCATTGCCATTGGGAGTGAGATGTCATTCAACGAGAAGCATCTCAACGTCTTGTGTGGCATTAAAAGGTGTCCCCCTAAGCGACATCTGTGCGGCAGCTACATCATCTACGAACACATTTTCCCAATACTACAGGATTAATGTGGCTGTTTCGGATACTTTTGAAACAGCTGTTCTGTCGGGACCCTCAACTTTTTAGAGGTAGACAGGACCTCCTCGTGACCTTGTGGTTATAAGTCATCCAGTGTGAAGCACTGCCTCTGGCGGTCAGTAAGAACGAAATAGAATGAGAGTTACAAATGTAAGTCAGGGCGAGAAGATTCCGTAGGGACAGTCTGCAGGAAGTCACGGGGTTAAATAGGGGAGGACCCTGAGTCATCCTGGTCACGAGGGACTTTGTTTGTATTAGACTCGACCTGTGCATCTGCGATGAGATAACATTCAGTGTGAAGCACTGCCTCTGGCGGTCATCCAGAACTCATAGAACCGCAGTTACATTTGTAACTCTTGTTTCTCAGTGTCACTTAACAGAGAGAACATTTCCAATTCTGGCTCCTCAGCATACATATAGGCCCAAACTTTGTGCCTATTCTGTTGCTCAGCTGATTTATTCACATGTGACTTCCTTTTTACTCTACATGCTTTTTTTATGGCCTGTCTTTCCACAATGATGGCATTTAGCATTTTTAAAATAACATTCCTGAGCATTATGATTTCTACCTTTACAACGATAGCATGCATATCTCTGGTGCACAGTTGCCGCTGAATCCTCTGTTTTCCTCAGCTGTTGCGTGTCCCGATCAGCTGTTTCCATGCTAAGAGCAATTTCAAATGCTCATGCAAAAGTGACATGCAACATACCGGGACACTGTTTCATGGGGCTTTTGTACACAATGCTGAAATCGGAAGCGTTCAGCGATTATCAATGGCTTTGGTTCAAAATCGACCTGTAAGATACTGACAACTTCTCTAAATGTTTTATCCTTTGGTTTTTGAGGTTGAACCAAATTCCGTAACAATCCATAAGTGGAAGCTCCCATAGCACTAAGCAACGTCGCTACTTGCTTCGTATCATCCACATCATTAGCAATCATAAACAGTTCCACTCGCTCTATATATGCAGACCAGGATTCATTTTCTGGTTTGTACTCATCCAGTCTTCCAATTTGGGCCATGTTCCTTCACATAACTTTTCCTCGTCACCAGTTTATATGATCTATTAACGAGGCAAACCACCAGCAAATGCCATCAACACGTTTTACTCAGGTAAATACATACGTCATCCACTGCAACACATCACATGACTTAAATACTGGCTCCCAAATTCAGGAACCAATAAGATGCCAGACATCAACTAAGTAATTACAAATACACATTATCCCAATACACCACAATATATATACACTATATTGCCAAAAGTATTGGGTCGCCCCCTTCTAATGAACAGGTTTGACTACTTTAGTAATTTCTATGAGTACAAATCTTAATGTTAAAGCATATAATTATATTCTAGGAAATTGTGTGCTTCTAATATTTTAGCAACAGTTTGGACAGGACCCTTTTCTATTCTAACATGACAATTCCTCGGTGTATAAGGCAAGGTTCAAAAAGAAAATTATTGATTCAGTCAGTATGGAAGAACTTGACTGGTCTGCATAAAACCAAGTCCTAATCCCAGTTTAACACCTCTGGTGTGACTGTAAATGCAGACCTTGAGCCAAAAACTCATCACCAAACACCAATGATTTGTACATATGGGTACAGTCATTTTAGACACTTCCAAAACTGTTGCAACAGAGATGGAAATACAATTTTTAAATACATGAATTATGTTCCCATCATTTTTCTGTTCTAAAGAAGGGGGTGTCCCAATACTTTTGTCTATATAGTGTATGTACAAGTCATTGGTGTTTGGTGATGAGTTTGGTGATGAGTCCTCTATGCTGGGGACAGAGAGAAGTCTTTGATCACCAGACCTCAGATTTCGAGTAGGATTGTATGGATAAAGTTGATCAGATAGATAGCTCGGTGCCAGATTATTTATAGATTTAAAAACATAGAGAAGAATTTTGAACTCAATTCTAAGATGCACAGGTAACCAATGTAGCGATTTCAGAATTGGAGTAACATGATCAAATTTACGTTGTCCTTTGAGGAATTTAGCAGCGGCGTTTTGTACTAATTGGAAACAAGCGATGGATGATTTAGAAATGCCGATATAGAGAGAGTTGCAGTAATCCAAGCGAGTTGTAATGAGCGCATGGATAGCCATCTCTAAAGTTTTCACAGAGAGAAAAGGTTTAATTTTGGAGAAAAGGCGTAGCTGGAAAAAACAGGAACTAACCGCATTTATTTGTTTATCAAATTTAAGACTCTGATCCCAGAAAACACCTAGGTTCTTAACACAGGAAGAAGTAAAAGGAGCAAGGTAGACCAGATCGATACATCTGCTCCCTGAATTTTCACTAGGGCCAAAGACTATAACCTCGGTTTTTGATTCATTCAGAAATTAAAAAAATTGAGAGAACCACGTTTTCACTTCATCCAGGCATGCAAAAAGAGATTCCAGAGCAGCATGTTTATTTCTTTTCAGAGGTAGATAAATTTGGGTATCATCTGCATAGCAGTGAAATGATACACCATGCTTTCTGAAAATAGAGCCCAGGGGAAGTAAATACAAAGAAAAAAGAATGGGTGCGAGAATAGAACCCTGCGGCACTCAACAGGAAAGTTTAGCAGGCAATGAAGAAAAATTACCCAATCTGACAGAGAAACTTCTATTTGTTAAATATAATTTGAACCAGCTAAGAACAGTTCCCTGGATGCCCACAAAATATTCTAGTCGAGATAAAAGTGTTTTTCTCCAGTGCTTTTGTAATAAACGGAAGATTTGAGATGGGTCAAAAATTATTAAAATTACTAGCATCAAGAGAAGGTTTCTTAAGAAGAGGTGTCACAGTAGCTTCTTTGAGGCTATCAGGTATAGTCCCTGAAACTAGACATTTATTCAGAAACGACACCAAACTAGGTCCAACTGAGTCGAAAATTTGTTTTAAAATATGTGGAGGGAGAACATCATGAGAGCAAAAAGAAGGTTTCAAATGGTCAATAGTTTCTTTGAGAGACTGGAGAGAAACTAGATCAAAATCACTCCATATGGCTGAAGAGCAGCAAAATTCAGGTGAAACATTGGCAAGTGGTTGCAACTGAGATCTCAGAGTAGTAATCTTATCACAGAAAAACCTTGAGAATCCTTCACATAATGACACTGAGGGATTTGAAATCACATTTACATTCTACACATCCTGTAGAAACTAATATTTTAGCTTGATCACTGTCTGGCCATCTGGGTTTTCAGTATGGAGATAAAGGTTAGGGTTATAGAGGGATCACGTGGCCCCTCGACGGTGATGCAGGCTTAGTTTTTCGCTCCGCTCACTTTGCCAAATATTTTGCGATCCTGTCAGTGAAATTTGAACCACTCTGCATTAGACCCATCATGAGTGCTAAGGCAGACAAAGGAGATCGGAAAAGGGAGATTGAGCAATCGCCAATGAAGAAAAAATTCAGAGATTCAGCCATCTCCAGTGAAGAGCTGGACAGTGCTATTGCTAGCCGCATTGAACTAGCATTTAAAGAACACCAAAGCACTTTGAATTCGGTTGTGAACTCGGCAGTAAGAGATGCGATGGACTCTGTGCTGATTCCAGCATTGCGCGAACTGCGTGAGGACATACTAGCGACCAATAAGTCTGTTAAAGAGCTAAGAGAGGAGTTTGAGGCCATAGTTACCAAGACGAAGCAGAACGTGACCGCGTTGATTCTGTCGGGCAGCGGCGCGGGAAGATAAGGAACAGTCATGGACTTAAAGGATCAGCTGGAGCGACTCACCGAGAAGATGACAGATATGGAGGACAGGTGCAGGCGGAACAATGTTAGACTGGTGGGACTCCCAGAAGGGATGGAAGGTCCAGATGCAGCTAGTTTCCTCCGAGCTAATCTTTCCAGTGGATTCCTTCCTTGAGGGGCCGTGACATTGAGATTGATCGGGCGCATCGCGTGTATGACGGAGGGAGGGGCTCCGATCGGCCGCGCACTCTCATCTTCCGTGTACTGAGATGGCATGACAGATCAGATATCCTGAAAGGTGCTCGGCAGGCGTATCCGGTGAAGTGCACACAGAACAATGTCACACTGCTGTTTTTTCCTGACTTTAGTCCGGCTACAGCGATCAGGAGAAAGGCATTTGGTCCGGTTTTGAAGAAGATGACTGCACTTGGTCTCCAGCCCTTCCTCATCTATCCAGCGGTGATTAAGCTACGGCACAAAGGAGAACAGAGAAGCTTCGATTCCCCTCAGAAAGCGGAGGATTTTATCAGTTCCATGTCTCAGCAGAAGTCCTATGCCGCCGCTCTTCGGGGGGACGACGGGGGAGCAGCGGCTGCTGTTTCTCCATTTCCACGGGAGGGGCGTGACGGCCGGGATGGACTTGGCCCTAGCTGCCCAGAAGGGGATGATAGCAGGATGGCCATGGATGCTTGCTAAACCTATTGTTTGCGTTTTCTTCTCTTATACTGGGATATTGTCCTTATTTATCCGGTACAACGATCTCTTTGCTGGTAAGTCTGACACTCCATTTTTCTGTTTTGGAGGGGACTAATGGAGAGTAGGTTTAATTACTAAAAAATTTTTTTGGCTGTGTGAGCCTTTCGGGAGACATGTCTTGCGTTAGGGTGGATCGGTCACAACCTATCACTGTTTTTTTTGTTGCTCAGTCAGACCTATGTTCTCGGTAATGTGCGGTCTGAGTTGTTCTTTGTTTATGGTTGTCGGTTGTTCACATTGTTATGTTGTTTTTGTTTTTTACAGCAGACATTTATACTTTTATCTATTTTACATTATTTCTAAAGGGATTTTTCATATAGGAGGTTTGGTATCTAAAATGCACATCAGTCTTTACGGGTTATTTACGCAATGGAAGTGCTTCTGTTTTTTGTTTTTTTTGTTTTTTGCATTTATTGTGTACAATCTTGGGATTATGAATATTCAATGCATACTTTAAATATTTTATCACTGAATGTGAATGGTTTAAATTCTGCTGTTAAAAGAACCCGTGTATTAGAATATTTACACCGTAAATCTATCTCCTGTGCCTTAATACAAGAGACACATTTAAAACAATCTGACGTGGCACGTTTCCAGAATAAGTATTACAAATTAATAGCTTTTTCCTGCGCTCAAAATAAAACTAAGGGGGTGCTTATCCTTGTTAACAGGAAGTTAAATTTAACAATTGAACACCTTGGTAGTGATGAGAAGGGTAGATTTGTTTTTATCCGATGCAAAATATATAATAATAGGTTAGCATTGGTCTCTATTTATGGTCCGAATGAGACAGACAGTGCATTCCTTACACAGATTTCCAAAACTTTACTTGAGGAGATTGATTGCCCTCTAGTGGTGGGTGGTGATTTTAATGCTGTCATAAATCCTGCTTTAGATAAGTCTCAATCTGATACAACAGCCAATCCATCCTCTAAATTATTGAATAAATTTATCACTGAGCTCAACTTAATCGATTTATGGAGAATTCAGAACACTAAAGCTAAGGACTTCACTTTTTTTTCTAATAGACACAAGACTTTCTCTAGGATAGACTACATATTTCTCAGCCCATCTTTAATTTCATCTAATTCCTCTATATCTATATTACAATTTTTATTATCTGATCATTCTGCTATGTTGTGCAGTGTTCCTCTTTCCGATGTCAAAGCCAAGTCCCCTAGATGGCGCTTTAACATATCATTATTAAGTAATCAGACTTTTATTACCTCTCTAAAAGAATATATTAAGGACTTTCTTGAAATTAATATGCCCTCTGATGTGGATCCTCAAATACTGTGGGAAACAACTAAGTGTGCTATACGAGGTTTCTGTATATCTTTCTCTTCTACTCTTGCCAAAGCGAGAACTCACCAGTTTACACAATTAGAAAATAAAATCCAATCATTACAAAACCTACAAAAACAACATTTTACTGAGCAACAGGCTACACAGCTGTCCTCTTTAAAAGAAGAATATGATTTACTTTCACACTCAAAGGCAGAATTTATTTTACATAGGACTAGACAAAAATATTATTTTGAATCAGAGAGACCTAGTCATTTATTGGCCCTTAGGTTGAAAGAATGCGAGTCTAAGGCATATATTAGCGCAATAAAATCATCGGATGATCAGGTCACTACGAACCCTGTGGCAATTAATGACATATTTAAAGGTTTTTACACAAATCTGTATAAAGCCGAAACAGATTTTGATGAACCAATTTGTAAGCAGTATTTAGATAAATTGGAACTGCCTCGGATCTCACAGATGGATAAAGAATCTTTGGAGGCCCCATTAAGTTTGGAGGAACTTCACGTCTCTCTAAAAAGCCTTCAAAAGGGCAAATCGCCGGGTCTAGATGGTCTCCCCCCTGAATTATATTTAGAAATTTGGGATTTGGTAGGGATACTTATGCTTAACTCATTTAATTTTGCAATTGAACATGGGGCATTTCATAGAGATCAAAAAACATCACTGATTTCATTACTTCTTAAAAAAGGGAAAGATCCATTAGATTGTTCCAGCTACAGACCGATTTCGCTTATCCCATGTGATCTAAAAGTCTATGCTAAAGTTTTTGCTTCTCGTTTGGAGAAGGTAATTCACAGTCTGATCAAGGAGGACCAAACTGGTTTCATCAAGGGGCGCAATGCATCTGACAATATGCGTCGACTCCTTCATATTCTTGACTTTGCGGACTCCCACCCAACACCTTGTGCGGTCTTTTCACTTGATGCAGAAAAAGCCTTTGACAGGCTAGAGTGGAATTATATGTGGGCAGTTCTGCAATGTTTCGGCTTCGGTGAACACTTCGTTTCTATGATTAAGACATTATACCACTCACCTGCAGCATCAGTCATAACTGGTAATATTATTTCCCCCTCATTCCCTTTACAGCGGGGAACGAGACAGGGGTGTCCACTTTCCCCCTTATTGTTTTGTCTATCTCTCGAACCCTTAGCACAAGCCATCAGGAAATCTGAAGTATCGATTAAGATTCATGACCATAATCATTGTATTTCATTATACGCTGATGATATTATTCTATATTTAGACCACTTTGATGTTTCAGTCTCTAGTGTAATTAAGGAATTTGATAATTTTAGTAGCCTATCAGGATATAAAATAAATTGGAGCAAATCTGCTTTAATGCCAATTAACAATGTTAAGGTTAATTTTTCTATTCCCTCATTTATCCCTATTAAGGAATCTTTCATCTATTTGGGCATTACCATATATAAAAACATTCATAAGATTGCCAGAGACAATTTTAATAACATTTTCGTTAAGGTCAAAAATGACATTCAAAGATGGAAGAATCTTAAAGTCTCTCTCCAAGGAAGAATCTCCACTGTTAAGATGAATTTGTTACCTCGATTTAATTTTTTTTTCTCTATGCTACCACTTTCTCCCCCTCCAGGTTACTTTAAGGAGATCAACTCCATAATTTCTAAGTTTATCTGGAATGATAAATGTCCCAGAATTAAACTTACCACATTACAACATCCTAATAGCGCAGGAGGACTGGCTGTACCAAATTTTGAATTATATTATTAGTCGTTCCAGCTTAAGGCCCTTCATAATTGGGTTGATCCTCAATCTACAGTTTCATGGAGGGTGACTGAAGCTGACAAGGTTAAACCAAATAGACTTCAAGATATTTTATTTACTGGCACAGGAAAAAAAGGGGATAATTATAAATTTGGTCCGGTTGTGGCTAACTCTATTAAAATCTGGAAAACGGTTGAACGTCGGATAGGTGGACCCTTCAAATTCTGTAACAGTTCACCTTTATGGCACAATTTGAACTTTGTATGTGGAAATCGTCCATTTGTCCAACCCTCTTGGTCCTCTTTAGGTGTGAACACGTGCGGTGATATATATGATAACCAGGGCCTCTGTTCATTTCAGGCATTGAGAGACAAATTTTGTCTACCAGCATCTGCATATTTTGTTTTTCTTCAATTACGTTCTGCTCTCAAAGCGTATGGCGTTCCTTGGTCTTCTTCCATTTCCTCTCATCCTATGCGGGACTGGATTGCACCATCTGCTGGTCGGCCATCTGTTTCCTTAATATATAATAAAATTATTGATTGTATTACAAAACCTCTTTCTATTAAAACTATTTGGAATAGGGAATTATCTGATCTTAATTTATCTGTCGACTGGGAGAGAGTGTGGTCTAATCTCAGCTTAACATCTAAAAATCTGGCTCATCGTCTTATTCACTTCAAAGTCATTCATAGAGCATACATAACTCCTTACAAAAGATTTAAAATTAAACTGCAGTCAAATTTGAACTGCCATATATGTAACACTACATCATCAGGCACTTTTCTGCATATGTTTTGGGAATGTCCTGTCGTCATCAGTCTATGGACACATGTAAACCTGGTTTTGTCATCATTACTGAGAATTGATTGGTCTGTTAACCCAAGTTTATGTCTTCTTAATGATGATTCTGATCTCTGTATTAGTTCAATGCAAAAGAGAATGTTGTTTGCTGGTTTTACAGCTGTGAAGAAGACAATAATTCAGAACTGGTTTACACCACACATGTGTAGAGAGGCATATTGGATCCGTAGCCTCCTGCAAATTGTCTCATGTGAGTGTACAACGGCGCGAGTCGGTGGGGCCAGGCCTTCAACCATTGAGGCTTGGCAGTGTTTTTTACTGAATGTACGTGATTATTTAAAGGAGTGACTTTTGTGTTCTTGTTGTCCTTCCCTCTCTCCCTCCCTTTTGATTGAACTTTTAGATGTTGAGTATGTGTCTGCTGTTTTGTTTTGTTTTATTTTGGATATTATGTTGTGTTGTTTGTAAAAAAATGAAAATAAAAAATTGTTGATAACAAAAAAGGTTAGGGTTATAATTGTTCAGTATTACATGACATCGTGGGTGTATATTAGCACAGTTTGTTGTTTTCTTGGGGCATCTGGCAGAGTGTTAGGACTCAGAAGCGAAGATATGAATTAATATTTTTTGGTAATTCATTAAATATCGCCGCTAAAAAGTAACTAGTAACTAGTACTCTGAGTAGTTTTTGAGAAGAGTACTTTGTACATTTACTTAAGTACCATTTTGACACCAGTACTTGTAATTACTAATAGATATCAGCAAAATGGGGTATGAATTTGTGGTCCTAGCCTGCCAACCCCAGGAAGCATTGTAGAGCTTTAAGGTTTTTGGGAGGTGGATACTGGGTGACGGCCTGGGTCTTCACTGGATCCACCTCAACTCCTTTTGCTGTGACGGTGTGTCCAAGGAACGTCAACTGCTGTTTAAAAAAAAGTGTATTTTTTTCATATTCAGTGTTAGGTTGGCCTGGGTGAGTCTCTGTAGTACGGAGTTTAAGTGTTGAATGTGTCCATCTAAGGTTTTTGAGTAGATGATGATGTTGTCTATGTATACAAAGCAAAATGTTCCCCTCAGTTCTGCCAATACCTTTTCCATCAGCCTCTGGAACGTAGCAGCGGCATTCAGGAGCCCATACGGCATAGAGCAGAATTGGAATAGCCCTTTTGTTGTAATGAAAGCCGTTTTCTCCTTGCTACTTTCCTCCATCTTCACCTGCCAATAACCTGACTGTAAGTCCAAAGTACTGAACGAGGTGGCGCCATCTATGGATTCCAAGATGTTGTGTGTTAACAGCATTGGATAAGCATCAGAAATGGTCTTGCTATTCAACCTTCTGTAGTCTACACAGAACCTGTAGCTGCCATCGGGTTTGGGGACTAAAACAACAGGTGATGACCATGGAAAAGAAGAGGGTTCAATGATGTGGTCTCTGAGCATTTGGTCTACCTGGTCTTCAATGATCTTCCTCTTGAAAGGTGAGACTCTGTATGCTCTGGATTTATTTGGCAGTTCATCAGACAAGATTATTTTATGTTGTTCCACCCCTGTCTTCCCCTGGACATTTGAGGTTGTCCGTGGCCAGGTAACCATCAATTTCCTTAACTCCTCTTGATTGTTGGAGTCCCAGCAGGGTACAGGCTCCATGTTAGGAGTTAGGAGTGTTGGTTCCCAGGTTGGAGGTAAGGCATAGTAGAGAGTCAGAGCAGCAGAGTTGAGATTGTTTTCCTGAGTCAATGTTGCAGCTGACTCCAGCGTAATTGAAGATGTTAAAAACAGGTAGAATTTATAACTAGTCTGTTTTCAGGCCATATCTATTTTGTCCTATGTCCAGAATGGCTTCAGCAGGTTGCAAGAAGTCTAGCCCAGATATCAGACCAAAAGTGAGGTGGGCATCCTTCATTATATAAGTTTCCCCCCTGCACATTTTCCCCAGCCACTTGTAGTTGATTATGCTCTGATTCATAGCCTGATGCACCTTCCCATCAGCCATGATAAATCTTTGAGGTGTAGTTGGAGTGCGTGCAGAAGCGGCACCACCTAACTGTCTCCAGAGGCTTTCCTGCATCAAGGTGAAAGTGCTACCTGTGTCCACCACAGCCTTCACTTCTTTACCTTTTATCGTTACAGGGACCCAGAGGGGTGATTTCAGGGAGTGGGGTTGAGCTATTGATAAACTAGCCATGTCTTTGGAGGTATTACGTTCGATTGATTTCTTATTAGCCTTCTCCTTGCTGTTCTGACCACCAACTTTTTGCCAATAATATTTTGCCCCATGCAGTCCTTCTCAACCATGGAGCCCACTTTCACCAGTTGTTCTACCGTCTTTACAAAGTTTTCATTTTGACTGTAGCAATGTGACCCATGAGTGATAGTGGAAGGTTTATCCAGCGCTGGATATCATATTCAATCTTTTTTTAAAGTGGAATGTAATTGAGATTAAACAATTCTGACAGTTTGGGTGAAATGTTGATACCCAGATATGTGATGATACCAGTATGAAGTGGGAGAGAAGTATTATGAGCTGTAGAATCCCAAGCATCTTCAGAAAGTGGCAGAATAGTTGATTTATTCCAGTTTATTGTGTAGTCTGAATTTTTTTTTGTAAATATTGATAATTTTGATTGTTTATTGTAGTGAGTTATGGGGATCCTGTAAACATAATAGTAAGTCATCTGCATAATGACAGATTTTATGTTGAGCGGTAGTATCTTGTATTCCTTGGATTTTATTGCTTTGTCGTATTGCTAATTAAATAATCTACGGGTATTTTCTGAAGCATTTCTGTTTTTAATAAATCCTGTTTGATCATGGTGGATTAACATCTTGATAACTGTTTCTATTCTAGTAGCTAATGCTTTGGTGATTTAATTTTTAAATCTGTATTTGTTAATGAGAGAGAGTGGTAACTGGTGGGGTAGTTTCTGAAGCCGCTCTTGCATCACTAAAGATTAAAGTCTTTGACGGATAATAATAATAATAATAATAATGTCTCGTTCGTCAAAGCATCAGCAACAGTCGATACACTTTACTAGTCTATCGGCACCCTAAATTAAGTTGTTATGCTTCGTTTCCTTGCCATAATGTGTTTTCTTGAGTCTTTATTGTCAAATGTGTGTTGAATGTAAACTCCTATTATAACCATTCAATGTAAATTTATTAGAATATTAAGAAATCTATTCAGTGATTGTCCATGCATATGTCGTCATCCAAAATCCCGTTTGTGGCACAGCAAAGTGTCGTGAATCATCTCTAAGACTGACACTTAAGATTTATACACTTGCTTAAATACGACTGAGAGAGAATCGCAGCTTTGAGCCAAGAATTTTTTTCCACTTAAGTCAATACTTAGCAGTCTTGAGAGTATTCTTAGAGGCTTGATACATACGGGCCCTGTTGTTTATTTGACTTTTAGTTTGATAGGTTAATTAGACTTCCTTACTCCTAAGTAGCTTACACCTTTTGTTTGTTATTTTAGAATTAACCCCCTCCTGAAGCTAAAGCATCTTATTCCCTTTTCTTTTTGAGTTATCATTACTGTTTACCTTATTCTTAACTGCTATACAAAGACTACTTTGTAAATAAACCTTTGAAGAGTTTCCCTGTGTGTTTGTGTGTGTGTTTGTTTGTGTGTGTGTGTGTGTGTGTGTGTGTGTGTGTGTGTGTGTGTGTGTGTGTGTGTGTGTGTGTGTGTGCGTGTGTGTGTGTGCGTACACTGGGATTGCAGACAGAACCAACCCTCTCTAATTCTTTTTGACTGGTGGTTTTTACATTTACTGATACGGTTTCTTTCCTATTTAATGTTAGGCCTATATGTTACTCCCCCGCCACCCCTAGACCAAAAGGGGATGTAATCCACCTTTTTTTCCAAATGTTTCGAAAACTCTTTTATCTCTTAATGGCAACTCAATTATTATTGGAGCAGACATGAATGCTGTGCTTGACACAGTTATGGATCATTCCAACCCGTCAATCTCAATAGCACAATCTCAGTCTTCTACAGAACTGAGACAGACGATGCAGACCATCCAGATTGCTCTAATATTTCCTTGTTCAATGATGTTAAAAAAAATCTAGAGTTATTGCCAGACTTCTGCTATCAATGCTACATAAATTGATTGATCCAGATCAATCTGGAATTACTATGGGCCGTTTGGCAATGTATGCAGAGTGTTACGTGTTATTGCTGAATCAGGGAAATTGAAAACACCTAGCGGCCTCCTATTTGTTGATGCTGAAGAATCCTTTGATCGGCTAGAATGGGGCTATTAATGGTGAAACTGAAAATGTTTAATTTTTTGCGATCAGTTCATTAGAATGATACAAACCCTATATGCCAATGGCCAGAGTATCTACCAGTGGACTTATTTCAGATATCTTTAATATCTGTAGAGGCACAAGGAAGGGATGCCCACTAAAGTGCCCGTAAAGTCTTAGATGAATTTGGCAAGCTTTCTGGATTTAAAATCAATCAATCTAAATAAGCCGGTAGAGCAGGAAGCCAGGTCGGAGCTGAAGACCACCAGAATGGAGTAGGTGGAGCTGAGGACCACCAGGGCAGAGCTGAAGCCCACCAGAGCGGAGCAGGTGGAGCTGAAGACCACCAGGGTGGAGCAGATGACCACCAGAGCGGAGCAGCCGGAACTGAGGACCACCAGAGTAGAGGTCTGCAAGCCCGTAGGGTTTTTTCTTTTTACAGATCAGGCTCGGGTCGGACTCGGGCTCATTTAGCTTCTCTCCTTTAATTGTGCCCATATACGCGCAGAGCACACATGGCGACTGTATGAAATACTGATTATATTATAAATATTACACATTGCCTACGCAATACGCAACGCATATTCGCACTCATTAGCATACAGGGTATAAAGGTTCCCAAATGCTTCGGGAAAAGCTGCATTTTGGATCATCCATGCATTTGATGATGATCCTGACTCGCCGTCTCCTCATTGGATGTGCCTTTAGAGTTTTTCAGAAGCGCTCCTGCTCAAAACCGAAACTGCTTTGTTTTGCTCTGCTCTGCTTTGTCGAAGCATGTTTTGTTGATATTTTGAGTGCACACAAATAAAAGTAGACCCTTTACAGTTCCGAACAATGTAGCCTATTACTCTTACCTTTATGAGCAAAAATGTTGCGTATTTTGAAATGTTTCTAATGCAAGTGATCACTCTGGCGCGTCCATGTCCTGTAAAGCGCGCTTCAGCTTCCACTCTCCGCACTAATGACTGGATATGCATCAGTGCACATTTATCTAGGTTAAGCATTTAAACTAACATTGTGGAGCTGTTTTATAACTATAGATTTAATTTTATACAAGTCGTGATGATTTGAGAAGGCTATGATCAACTCACTGTCTGCCGCTGGCCACTTGGTCGTTACTTTAAAAAACAAAAACTTACATTTAACGAATAAAAAAAATGCTCCAAACGTTTTTCTAAATTAACTTAATAAAATAACAAAACGAAATAATAATAATAATAATAATAATAAATTTTATTTGTAATGCGCCTTTCTTAAACTCAAAGCGCTACAATATATACAACAAAATAACAAATCAACCAAAACTACATAATATCAAAATACAATCACTTTGACATTTCATACAAAACTGAAGTATTTTAATAGCTCAAACAGTAGTATAAGCTGTTTTGGGAGAAGTGGGAAAAAAAAGATGGGCTCGGGTCGGACTCGGGCCGGTAATTCTGATAAGCTGTCGGACACGGGCCAGGCTAGGGCCTGAGCGTCTCGGGCCAGGGCCGGGCTAGGGCCTAAATTTTAGGCCCGTGCAGGGCTCTACACCAGAGTGGAGCAGGCAGAGCTGAGGACCACCAGAGCAAAGCAGGTGGAGCTGAGGACCACCAGGGTGGAGCAGGCAGAGCTGAAGAGCACCAGAGCAGAGCAGTCATCCATCAACGTGGAGCTAACAAGGCAGGTGACCACCAAGGCAGGTCAGGTAGAACTGGAACAGAGAGCACAGAGAGGTTAACAGCAGCCTCAGTGGCCATAACAGGACAGGCAGATAATTCAGAGGTGGCATCTTTGGCCATAACAGGACAGGCAGATAGTTCAGAGGCGGCATCTTTAGCCATAACAAGACATGCAGAGAGTTCGGGAACAGCTTCCCTGGCTGGGACAGGACAGTCAGAGAGGTCACATAAATGGCTTTTTGGCCGTGGCGTGGCAGACAGAGAGTTCAGAAGTGGGTGCCACTGCCTTGGGAGGTTTAGAAGCGGATGCCGACAACTCGGGAGGTTCTGCAATGGAAGCTGACACCTTGGGAGGAGCTGGAGTGGACGCCGCCAACTTGGGAGGTTCTGCAGCGGGAGCTTCCACCTCGGGAGGAGCTGGAGCAGATGCCACCAACTTGGGAGGTTCTGCAGTGGGAGCTGCCATGGACTTGTGGACTCTGGAGGAGTAGAAGAGCAGTGTGTGGCCCAAACACACAAAATGGCAACCGCCATTACAGGATGGACTGAGGATAGGGGACGGCAAGTGTGACGACAAGTGTTAAGGCCCTTGGAATGCCAGCTGCTCTGGCTGAAACCAGCAGTGGGTCCGCCAAACTGGAAACCAGCCTCAAACACCTGTGGAATGACTAGCTGTCTTCAAATACGACGTTCACAATGACCGGGAACACTGAAGTGACATCTGTAATGGCTGAAGACTGTGGCTTGATATCCATAACAGCTGGAGGCTCTGGCGTGGCGGCCATGAAAGCTGGAGGCTCTGGCATGGCGGCCATCTTGTAGAGAGGCTCTTGACTGGCAGCCATCTTGTGGAGAGGCTCTGGATTAGCAGCCATCTTGTGGAGAGACTCTGGGCTGGCGGCCATCTTGTGGAGTGACTCTTGGCTGACGGCCATCTTGGGAAGAGACTCTGGGCTGGTGGCCATCTTGGGACGAGACTTTGAGCTTGCAGCCATCTTGGAAAGAGACTCTGGGCTGGCGGTCATCTTGGGAAACAGCTCTGGAATGGCAGCCATTGGTCAAAACAGGCAGGGTCAAAACACCAGCAATCAGTAACATCCAAGGCAAAACAAAGAGTAATCCACAAAACAGGCAATGGTCAGGGCAGGCAGCAAACGTTCACAAAACAAAAGAATACAGTCCCGAGTCAAAAAGACAGGCAAAGCAAGAAAACAAGGAACTTGGAAAACAAGGCAAGGGAAATGCTTGGTAATGTCCGCTATGCAAAACAATAACAGTCTTTTGTCGGGGAACATGAGCGAGTACAAAGCATCGTGCTATGCTCTCCAACGCGCAGTAAGAGCCACCAAACTCCGATACAGGGAGAGAATTGAGTCTCACTTTCAGCTCAATGACTCCTGACTCATGTGGCAGGGACTGAGGACCATATGTACCGTTGGAAACAAATCCTCTGCTGAGGTGAGAGCTGATCCATTGCTGGCTGATGAGTTAAACAGCGCGTCAGAAAGTGGCAGTCAGAGCAGCGATAATCATGTAATCACCGTGTCGGAAGACGAGGTTCGGAGGGCCCTAAAGCGTGTGAACGTCAGGAAAGCAGCCGGACCTTATGGGATTACTGGCCGTGTTCTGAGGTCCTGCGCTGATCAACTCGCTGGTTTGTTTACTTCCATCTTTAATGAGTCCCTTGCTACCTCTGTGATTCCCACCTCCTTTAAAAAATCTGTCATCATCTACAGTATACTGTCATGCACATTTTTAAATTTTATATTTTGTTATTTATATCTTATTCTTTACTTATTTCATTTTATGTATATTTCCTCTGTGTTTGTATTCTATAATATTTGCACTGTCCATGGAGCGGACCTGACTCACATTTTACTGCTGGTTATATATCCTCTATATAATCGTGTATGTGACAAATAAAAATCTTGAATCTTGAACAATTCTTCACCGTGCGTGTGCGGCATTCACTAAATTCCAGGGGTTTCACTACCACGACATAAAATGTGCGTTTCTAGAGTCGTTGGGAAAACGCCCCATTTCCAAAAAAAAATAAAATAAATCAAGAGGTCACCGATCATGCGCAGAACGCTAGGGTTTTTTTTACGTGGGCATTTCCGATCAGCTCTGATGGATAATGAATAAGAAAAGTGGCTGTGATGGATAATGAAGGACAAAATGGTCATACAGGTTATTTTTATATTTTATAATCTTACATTTAAACAATTTTCGAAAACAAATAAACAACCAGAAAAAAATGTAAAACGTGCAACGTCAGTTGTGAATGTAATCTGACACGAAACCCCTGCGATCAGGACAGGTATCTGAAGTTACAGTATATGAATATGAGAGGTATTTGACACGAAACACCTGCGATCAGGACAGGTATCTGAAGTTACTGTATATGAATATAAAAGGTATTTGACTCGAAACCCCTGTGATCAGGACAAGTATCTCAAGGTACTGTATATAATATAAAAGGTATTTGACACAAAACACCTGCGATCAGGACAGGTATCTGAAGTTATAACAGTATGAATGTAATCTGACATGAAACACCTGCGATCAGGACAGGTATTTTAAGTTATAACCGTATGAATGTAATCTGACACGAAACACCTGTGATCAGGACAGGTATCTGAAGTTACTGTATATAATATAAAAGGTATTTGACAGGGGGATCACGTGACCCTTCGACGGCGATGCAGGCTTAGTCTTTCACTCTGCTCACTTTGCCACATATTGTATAATCCTGTCAGTAAATTTTAAACCACTCTGCATTGGAACCATCATGAGTGCTAAGGCAGACAAAGGCGATCGGAAAAGAGAGATTGAGCAATCGTCAATGAAGAAAAAATTCAGAGATTCCACCATCTCCAGAGAGGACCTCGACGATGCTATTGCTAACAGCATTAAATTAGCACTTAAAGAGCAGCAAAGCACTTTGAATTCGGTTGTGAATTCGACAGTAAGAGATGCGATGGACTCTGTGCTGATTCCAGCATTGCGCGAACTGCGTGAGGACATACAAGCGACCAACAAGTCTGTTAAAGAGCTAAGAGAGGAGTTTGAGGCCATAGCTACCGCGGCGAAGCAGACACGTGACCGCGTTGATTCTGTTCAAGCAGCTGCGCGTGAGGATAGGATGGCAGTCACGGACTTAAGAAATCAGCTGGAGCGACTCACCGAGAATATGACGGTTATGGAGGATAGGAGCAGGAGAAACAACGTTCGACTGGTGGGGCTGCCAGAGGGGGCAGAGGGTCCCGACGCAGCTGGTTTCCTCAGAGTTAATCTTTCCAAGTAGATTCCTTCCTTGAGGGGCCGTGACATTGAGATTTACTGGGCGCATCGCGTGTATGAGACACGCACTCTCATCTTCCGTGTACTAAGATGGCATGACAGATCGGAAATCCTGAAAGGTGCCCGGCAGGCTTATCCGGTGAAATGCACACAGGACAATGTCACACTTCTATTTTTTCCCGACTTTAGTCCAGCTACAACGATCAGGAGAAAGGTATTTAATCCGGTTTTGAAGAAGATGACAGCGCTTGGTCTACAGCCCTTCCTCATCTATCCGGCGGTAATTAAACTACACCACAAAGGGGAGCAGAAAAGCTTCGATTCTCCTCAGAAAGCGGAGGATTTTATCAGCTCCCTGTCTCAGCAGAAGACGTATGCCATGGCTCTGCGGGGGGGCGGCGGGGGAACAGCGGCCGCTGTCTCTCCGGCCCGGCGGGAGGGGCTTGATGGCCGGGATGGACATGGTCCTAGCTGCCCAGTAGGGGATGATGGCAGGATGGACATGGACGCTTGCTAAACCTATTTTTTGCTTTTTCTTCTCTTCTCTCTCCTACTGGGATATTGTCCCTATTTATCCGGTACAACGATCTCGTTGCTGGTAAGACTGACACTCATTTTTCTCTTTTGGAGGGGACTAATGGAGAGTAGGTTTAATTAAAAATATATATATTTTTTGGCTGTGTGAGCCTTTCGGGAGACATGTCTTGCGTTGGAGTGGATCGGTCACGAACCATCACTATTTTTTGTTGCTCAGTCAGACCTATGTTCTTGGTAATGTGCGGTCTGAGTTGTTCCTTGTTTATGGTAGTCGGTTGTTCATGTTTTTATGTTGTTTTTATTTTTTACAACAGACATTTATACTTTTATTTATTTTACCTTATTTCTAAAGGGATTTTTTATCTAGGAGGTTTGGTATCTAAAATGCACATCAGCGTTTACATGTTATTTACAGAATGGAAGTGCTTCTGCTTTTTTTCATTTATTGAATACAATCTTGGGATTATTCAATGCATACTCTAAATATTTTATCACTGAATGTGAATGGTTTAAATTCTGCTGTTAAACGAACCCGTGTGTTAGAATATTTACACCGTAAATCTATTTCCTGTGCCCTAATACAAGAGACACATTTAAAACAATCTGACGTGGCACGTTTCCAGAATAAGTATTATAAATTAGCAGCTTTTTCCTGCGCTCTTAATAAAACTAAGGGGGTGCTTATCCTTGTTAACAGGAAGTTAAATTTAACAATTGAACACCTTGGTAGTGATGAGAAGGGTAGATTTGTTTTTATCCGATGCAAAATATATAATAATAGGTTAGCATTGGTCTCTATTTATGGTCCGAATGAGACAGACTAACCCTTTGGAAATTCCTTACACAGATTTCCAAAACTCTACTTGAGCAGATTGATTGCCCTCTAGTGGTGGGTGGTGATTTTAATGCTGTCATAAATCCTGCTTTAGATAAATCTCAATCTGATACAACAGCCAATCCATCCTCTAAATTACTGAATAAATTTATCACTGAGCTCAACTTAATCGATCTTTGGAGAATTCAGAATACTAAATCTAATAGACAATTTTTTTCTAATAGACAATACTTTCTCTAGGATAGACTACATATTTCTCAGCCCATCTTTAATTTCTTCTAATTCCTCCATCTCTATATTATCAATTTTATTATCTGATCATTCTGCTGTGTTGTGCAGTGTTCCTCTTTCCGATGTTAAAGCCAAGTCCCCTAGATGGCGCTTTAAAATATCATTATTAAGTAATCAGACTTTCATTACTTCTCTAAAAGAATATATCAAGGAATTTCTTGAAATTAATAAGCCCTCTGATGTGGATCCTCAAATACTGTGGGAAACGACTAAGTGTGCTATACGAGGTTTCTGTATATCTTTCTCTTCTACTCTTGCCAAAGCGAAAACTCACCAGTTTACACAATTAGAAAATAAAATCCAATCATTACAAAACCTACAAAAACAATGTTTTACTGAGCAACAGGATACACAGCTGTCCTCATTAAAAGAAGAATATGATTTACTTTCACACTCAAAGGCAAAATTTATTTTACATAGGACTAGGCAAAAATATTATTTCGAATCAGAGATACCTAGTCATTTATTGGCCCTTAGGTTGAAAGAATGCGAGTCTAAGGCATGCATTAGCGCAATAAAATCATCGGATGATCAGGTCACCACGAACCCTGTGGCAATTAATGAAATATTTAAAGGTTTGTACACAAATCTGTATAAAGCCGAAACAGATTTTGATGAACCAATTTGTAAGCAGTATTTAGATAAATTGGAACTGCCTCGGATCTCACAGATGGATAAAGAATCTTTGGAGGCCCCATTAAGTTTGGAGGAACTCCACGTCTCTCTATAAAGCCTTCAAAAGGGCAAATCGCCAGGTCTAGATGGTCTCTCCCCTGAACTATATTTAGAAATTTGGGATTTGGTAGGGATACTTATGCTTAATTCATTTAATTTTGCAATTGAACATGGGGTATTTCATAGAGATCAAAAAACTTCATTGATATCATTACTTCTTAAAAAAGGGAAAAATCCATTAGATTGTTCCAGCTACAGACCGATTTCGCTTACCCCATGTGATCTGAAAATCTATGCTAAAGTTTTTGCTTCTCGTATGGAGAAGGTCATTCATAGTCTGATCAAGGAGGACCAAACCGGTTTCATCAAGGGGCGCAATGCGTCTGACAATATGCGTCGACTCCTTCATATTCTTGACTTTGCGGACTCCCACCCGACCTCTTGTGCGATTTTCTCACTGGATGCAGAAAAAAACTTTGACAGGCTAGAGTGGAATTATATGTGGGCAGTTCTGCAATGTTTCACTTAATTTCTATGATTAAGACATTATACCACTCACCTGCAGCATCAGTCATAACTGGTAATATTATTTCCCCCTCATTCCCTTTACAGCGGGGAACGAGGCAGGGATGTCCGCTTTCCCCCTTATTGTTTTGTCTATCTCTTGAACCCTTAGCGCAAGCCATCAGGAAATCTGAAGTATCGATTAAGATTCATGATCATAATCATAGTATTTCATTATACGCTGATGATATTATTCTATATTTAGACCACTTTGATGTTTCAGTCTCTAGTATAATTAAGGAATTTGATCATTTTAGTAGCTTATCAGGATATACTGTAAAATAAATTGGAGCAAATCTGCTTTAATGCCAATTAACAATGTTAAGGTTAATTCTTCTATTCCCTCATTTATCCCTATTAAGGAATCTTTCATCTATTTGGGCATTACCATATATAAAAACATTCATAAGATTACCAGAGACAATTTTAATAACATTTTAGTTAAGGTCAAAAATGACATTCAAAGATGGAAGAATCTTAAAGTCTCTCTCCAAGGAAGAATCTCCACTGTTAAGATGAATTTGTTACCACGGTTAATTTTTTTTTTTCTCTATGCTACCATGAAACAATCTACAGTTTCATGGAGGGTGATTGAAGCTGACAAGGTTAAACCAAATAGACTTCAAGATATTTTATTTACTGGCACAGGAAAAAAAGGGGATAATTATTAATTTGGTCCGGTTGTGGCTAACTCTATTAAAATCTGGAAAACGGTTGAACGTCGGATAGGTGGACCCTTCAAATTTTGTAACGGTACACCTTTATGGCACAATTTTAATTTTGTATGCGGAAATCGTCCATTTATCCATCCCTCTTGGTCTTCTTTAGGTGTAAACACGTGCGGTGATATATATGATAACCAGGGCCTCTGTTCATTTCAGACATTAACAACCAAATTTTGTCTACCAGCATCTGCATATTTTGTCTTTCTTCAATTTCGTTCTGCTCTCAAAGCATATGGCGTTCCGTGGGCATCTTCTATTTCCTCTCATCCTATGCGGGACTGGATTGCACCATCTGCTGGTCGGCCATCTGTTTCCTTAATATATAATAAAATTATTGATTGTATTACAAAACCTCTTTCTATTAAAACTATTTGGAATAGGGAATTATCTGACCTTAATTTATCTGTCGACTGGGAGAGAGTGTGGTCTAATCTGTTTAACATCTAAAAATCTGGCTCATGGTCTTATTCACTTCAAAGTCATTCATAGAGCATACATAACTCCTTACAAAAGATTTAAAATGAAACTACAATCAAATTTGAACTGCCAGATATGTAATACTACATCATCAGGCACTTTTCTGCATATGTTTTGGGAATGTCCTGTCGTCATCAGTATATGGACCCATGTAAACCTGGTTTTGTCATCATTACTGTGAATTGATTGGTCTGTTAACCCAAGTTTGTGTCTTCTTAATGATGATTCTGGTCTCTGTATTAATTCAATGCAAAATAGAATGTTGTTTGCTGGTTTTACAGCTGCGAAGAAGACAATAATACAGAACTGGTTTACACCACACATGTGTGGAAAAACATATTGGATCCGTAGCCTCCTGCAAATAGTGACGTGTGAATGTGCAACGGCGCGAGTTGGTGGGGCCAGGCCTTCAACCATTGATGCTTGGCAATGTTTTTTGTTTGATATACGTGATTGTATAAAGGAGTGACTTTTGTGTTTTTATTGTCCTTCCCTCTCTCCCTCCCTTTTGATTGGACATTGAGATGTTGAGTATGTGTCTGTAAAACACCTGCGATCAGGCCAGGTATCTGAAGTTATAACAGTATGAATGTAATCTGACATGAAACACCTGCGATCAGGACAGGTATTTGAAGTTATAACAGTATGAATGTAATCTGACACGAAACACCTGTGATCAGGACAGGTATCTGAAGTTACTGTATATAATATAAAAGGTATTTGACATGAAACACTTGCGATCAGGACAGGTATCTGAAGTTATAACAGGATGAATGTAATCTGACATGAATCACCAGTGATCTGGACAGGTATCTGACTTTACTGTATATACTGTAATATAAAAGGTATTTGACATGAAACACCTGCGATCAGGACAGGTATCTGAAGTTATAACAGTATGAATGTAGTCTGACATGAAACACCTGTGATCAGGACAGGTATCTCAAGGTAATGTATATAATATAAAAGGTATTTTACACAAAACACCTGCGATCAGGCCAGGTATCTGAAGTTATAACAGTATGAATGTAATCTGACATGAAACACCTACGATCAGGACAGGTATTTAAAGTTATAACAGTAACACCATGGTCATTGAACCAGCTTTTGGTACCTTTGGCAGTGTGGGCAGGTGCCAAGTCCTGCTGGAAAATGAAGTCAGCTTCTCCATAAAGCTTGTCAGCAGAAGGAAGCATGGAAGTGCTCTAAAATTTCCTGGTAGATGGCTGCGTTGACTGTGGACTCAGAAAACACAGTGGACCAACACCAGCAGATGACATGGCAGCCCAAATCATGACTGACTGTGGAAACTTCACACTGGACTTCAAGCAACATGGAATCTGTGCCTCTCCACTCTTCCTCCAGACTCTGGGACCTTGTTTCCAAATGAAATGCAAAATTTACTTTCATCTGAAAAGAGGACTTTGGACCACTGAGTTCTTTTTCTCCACAGCCCAGGTAAGACGCTTCTGATGTTGTCTCTGGTTCAGAAGTGGCTTGGTAGCCCTTTTCCTGAAGACGTCTGAGCGTGGTGACTCTTGATGCACTGACTCCAGCTTCAGTCCACTCCTTGTGATGCTCTCACAAGTGTTTGAATCAGCTTTGCTTGACAGTATTCTCAAGCTTGCAGTCATCCCTGTTGCTTGTGCACCTTTTCCTACCCAAATTCTTCCTTCCAGTCAACTTTGCATTCAATATGCTTTGATACAGCACTCTGTAAACAGCCTCACCTTTCAGTAATGACCCTCTGTGACTTACCCTCTTTGTGGAGGGCATGAATGTTCATCTTCTGGATCATTGCCAACTCAGCAGTCTTCTCCATTATTGTGGTTTCAAAGAACAAGAGATACCTGGAATTTATACTGTAGGGATGGTCATTAATTGAAACTCAAATGTAAATATTCTAATATTTTGAGATACTGATTTTTGACTTTCATGAGCTGTAAGCTCTAATCATCAAAATTAAAACAAAAAAACTTTTGAAATGTTTTACTTTACATGCAATGAATCTAAAATATATGAAAGTTTCACTTTTTGAAATAACTTACAAGAAAAAATGAACTTTTTCACAACATTCTAATTCATTGAGATGCACCTGTATATAATATAAAAGGTATTTGACCCGAAACACCTGTGATCAGGATAGGTATCTGAAGTTACTGTGTATAATATAAAAGGTATTTGACCCGAAAAACCTGTGATCAGGACAGGTATTTGAAGTTATAACAGTATAAATGTAATCTAACACGAAACACCTGTGATCAGGACAGGTATCTCAAGATACTGTATATAACAGGGGTAGGCAACGTTGGTCCTGGAGTGCCGATGTCCTGCAGAGTTTAGCTCCAACCCTGAAAAAAATCCCACCTGCCTGTAGCCCTAGTAATTCTGAAGACCTTGATTAGCTTGTTCAGGTGTGTTTGATTAAGGTTGGAGCTAAACTTTAAAGGACAGCAGCACTCCAGGACCGAAGTTACCTACCCCTGGTATATAATATAAAAGGTATTTGACACAAAACACTTGCGATCAGGACAGGTATCTGAAGTTATAACAGTATGAATGTAATCTGACATGAAACAGCTGCAATCAGGACAGGTATTTGAAGTTATAACAGTATGAATGTAATCTGACATGAAACACCTGCGATCAGGACAGGTATTTGAAGTTATAACAGTATGAATGTAATCTGACATGAAACACCTGTGATCAGGACAGGTATCTGAAGTTACTGTGTATAATATATAACAGGGGTCGGCAACCTTTTCGGCATGACATGCCATTTTTAATTTTTCTGGTTAACCACTGTGCCCCCCACACACACACACATATGCATTCTCTATTTATACAGTACATAAAGATTTTTAAATGATACGATAAAAAACAATATTTGATTTTCATGCAAATAGTTTCTTAAGATTTTTTCATAAATTGTTTTTTAAACTTTTCAAAAGTTTCTTGAATAACATATATACAGTGTGACCGTACTGAACACCACTGTATGTGTATGTGTGACAAGGCCAATGCATTAAAACCGTTCACCGTTCTATATTAATGCGCTGCTTTAATTGATGTGTGCGCACACACACACACAACACTCAGACACAGAGATCGGAGATCACTCTGTACAAAAAGTAGCATTCAGAACGTGGGTTATGTCTATAACTATGGATCTGTGAGACCGAAGGATGACCGTCACTAACGGTCTAAATAGAATGATAACCTTTGTTCCACCTTTTCTTGAGACCTTATGTAAACAAAGTCATGTCCATGACCCCGGAGGCGGAGCTTCCCACACTATAAAAGCAGGATGAACTTACGGATTGACCTCTTACCTTGAACGCCTTAGTGTTCTGAGCGACAAGGATAGTGACGGTCATCCTTCGATCTGACAGATCCATAGTTATAGTCATAACCCACGATCTATTTCGACCTCACTCTGACCGCCACTAACGGTCTAAATAGGATGACTCATGTCAACAGGGTCGCGAGGAACTACAGAATCCGTACCATCTGACCCTCGCTGGGCAATAGACATTAAAACAGCAGTTCTGACTGGTGTTGCACTAGTCACATCAACTCTGTAAAATTTTGTGATTGTACATGGCGTAGACCATGCTGCTGCTGCACAAATATCCTCCACTTGAACTCCTTTTAGTGCAGCCCAAGAAGTAGCTACACTCCTGGTTGAGTGGGCCCGTATTCCAATAGAAACTGGCAACCCTCTCACTGTATAAGCATTAGAGATAACATCAAGAAACCAGTGTGACAAACGTTGCTTTGAAAGTGGCAACCCTAGCCTGGTTTCTCCATAGCAAACAAAGGTAACACTTTATTTTGATAGTCCACTTTAATTCAATTCAAGTTTATTTGTATAGCACTTTTTACGATACAATCGTTGCAAAGCGCTTTACAGTAAATTAAGTTTCTACAATATATTTATACATTTAGAAACTTAATATATTAACTTATGGCAAAATTTGTTAATTCTGTATGTTGTTGGGGGATCAGAGGTTGCATCCTCTGAGGGGTTGGCATAATCTCTTCTCAGGTGTTCGGTCATCTCAGATCATTTAAGGGCTGGATCCAGACTGAAGCTTGTGTAATTCCTAGTTACGTGGCAGAAACAGAGAAACAAAGAGACATAATTAGCGTAGCTAGTGTTTCATCCCAGCAAAAATTATTTGTTCAACCCAAGCTAAAGAATAATAATGTGCGTTTGATCAGATATAACTGCAGTACAAGATTATGAGATGCATTATATGAATACATTATGTGAATGCTTGGCTAAAGAGATGTGTCTTTAATCTAGATTTAAACAGAGAGAGTGTGTCTGAACCCCGAACGTTATCAGGAAGGCTATTCCAGAGTTTGGGAGCCAAATATAAAAAGCTCTACCTCCTTTAGTGGACTTTGCTATTCTAGGTACTACTAAGAGTCCAGACTTTTGCGACCTTAGGGAGCGTGATGGATTGTAGCGAGATAGAAGACTAGTTAGGTACGCAGGAGCTAAACCATTTAGGGCCTTATAGGCAAGTAATACTATTTTGTAACTGATACGGAACTTAATAGGTAGCCAGTGCAGAGACTGTAAAATTGGGGTAATATGATCATATTTTCTTTACCTGGTAAGGACTCTAGCCGCTGCATTTTGGACTACCTGTAGCTTGTTTATTAAAGATGCAGGACAACCACCTAGCAGTGCATTACAATAGTCCAGTCTAGAGGTCATGAATGCATGAACTAGCTTTTCTGCATCAGAAACAGGTAACATGTTCCGTAGCTTGGCAATGTTTCTAAGATGGAAGAATGCTGTTTTTGTAACATTGGAAATATGTTTTTCAAAAGACAAGTTGCTGTCTAATATAACACCCAGATTTTTGACTGTAGAGGAAGTAACAGGACATCCGTCTAGTTGCAAATTGTAATCCAAGAGATTCTGTGTACTGTTTTCTGGTCCAATAAGTAATATCTCTGTCTTATCTGAATTTAATAGGAGAACATTATTGGTCATCCAATCTTTTACATTTTTAACACACTCAGTTAACTTAGATAATTTAGAAGTTTCATCTGGTCTTGTTGAGATATATAGTTGAGTATCATCAGCATAGCAATGGAAACTAATCCCGTATTTTCTAATAATATTACCAAGGGGCAACATGTATATTGAAAATAGCAGAGGACCTAGGACAGATCCTTGTGGTACTCCATACTTTACTGGTGATAATTGAGATGACTCCCCGTTTAAATAAACAAAGTGGTAGCGATCGGACAGGTAGGATCTAAACCATCTTAAAGCCTGCCCTTGAATACCCGTATAGTTTTGTAATCGATCTATGAGTATGTCATGATCTATAGTGTCGAACGCAGCACTAAGATCAAGTAAAACTAGCAATGAGATGCAGCCTTGGTCTGACGCAAGAAGCAAGTCATTTGTAATCTTAATAAGTGCAGTTTCTGTGCTATGGTGGGGCCTGAAACCTGACTGAAATTCTTCACAGAGATAATTTTTTTGCAAGAAGGAGCACAATTGAGCAGACACAACTTTTTCTAAAATTTTAGACATAAACGGAAGATTTGAGATGGGTCTGTAATTTGCCAGTTCACTAGGATCTAGTTGTGGTTTCTTAATAAGAGGCTTAATAACTGCCAGCTTGAATGGTTTTGGGACGTGACCTAAAGATAACGATGAGTTAATAATATTGAGAAGCGGTTCTTCTGCTACAGGTAACTCTTTCAGTAATTTAGTGGGTACAGGATCTAATAGACATGTTGTTGGTTTAGATGCGGTGATAAGTTTATTTAGCTCTTCCTGTCCTATAGTTGCAAAGCACAGCAGTTTTTCTTTGGGTGTGATGAATGAAGCTGAATTACTAGACGCCGTAGAATCGACATTAGTTATTGTATTTCTGATGTTATCTATTTTATCAGTGAAGAAATTCATAAAGTCATTACTATTAAACTGTGAGGGAATATTTAGATCGGGTGACGTCTGGTTATTTGTTAATCTAGCCACTGTGCTAAATAAAAACCTTGGATTATTTTGGTTATTATCTATGAGTTTGCGGATATACTCGGTCCTGGCAGCTTTTAGAGCCTGTCTATAGCTGGACATACTGTTTTTCCACGCAATTCTAAAAACTTCCAAGTTAGTTTTTCTCCATTTGCGCTCCAGATTACGAGTTTTTTTCTTGAGAGAATGGGTATAACTGTTGTATCATGGCGCAGCACGTTTTTCTCTAACCTTTTTTAATTTGATGGGGGCAACAGTTTCTAACGTATTAGAGAAGATAGTGCCCATGTTGCTAGTCATTTTGTCTACAACCCGATTCCAAAAAAGTTGGGACACTGTACAAATTGTGAATAAAAAAGGAATGCAATAATTTACACATCTCATAAACTTATATTTTATTCACAATAGAATATAGATAACATATCAAATGTTGAAAGTGAGACATTTTGAAATGTCATGCCAAATATTGGCTCATTTTGGATTTCATGAGAGCTACACATTCCAAAAAAGTTGGGACAGGTAGCAATAAGAGGCCGGAAAAGTTAAATGTACATATAAGGAACAGCTGGAGGACCAATTTGCAACTTATTAGGTCAATTGGCAACATGATTGGGTATAAAAAGAGCCTCTCAGAGTGGCAGTGTCTCTCAGAAGTCAAGATGGGAAGAGGATCACCAATTCCCCCAATGCTGCAGCGAAAAATAGTGGAGCAATATCAGAAAGGAGTTTCTCAGGGAAAAATTGCAAAGAGTTTGAAGTTATCATCATCTACAGTGCATAATATCATCCAAAGATTCAGAGAATCTGGAACAATCTCTGTGCGTAAGGGTCAAGGCCGGAAAACCATACTGGATGCCCATGATCTTCGGGCCCTTAGATGGCACTGCATCACATACAGGAATGCTACTGTAATGGAAATCACAACGTGGGCTCAGGAATACTTCCAGAAAACATTGTCGGTGAACACAATCCACCGTGCCATTCGCCGTTGCCGGCTAAAACTCTATAGGTCAAAAAAGAAGCCATATCTAAACATGATCCAGAAGTGCAGGCGTTTTCTCTGGGCCAAGGCTCATTTAAAATGGACTGTGGCAAAGTGGAAAACTGTTCTGTGGTCAGACGAATCAAAATTTTAAGTTCTTTTTGGAAAACTGGGACGCCATGTCATCCGGACTAAAGAGGACAAGGACAACCCAAGTTGTTATCAGCGCTCAGTTCAGAAGCCTGCATCTCTGATGGTATGGGGTTGCATGAGTGCGTGTGGCATGGGCATCTTACACATCTGGAAAGGCACCATCAATGCTGAAAGGTATATCCAAGTTCTAGAACAACATATGCTCCCATCCAGACGTCGTCTCTTTCAGGGAAGACCTTGCATTTTCCAACATGACAATGCCAGACCACATACTGCATCAATTACAACATCATGGCTGCGTAGAAGAAGGATCCGGGTACTGAAATGGTCAGCCTGCAGTCCAGATCTTTCACCCATAGAAAACATTTGGCGCATCATAAAGAGGAAGATGCGACAAAGAAGACCTAAGACAGTTGAGCAACTAGAAGCCTGTATTAGACAAGAATGGGACAACATTCCTATTCCTAAACTTGAGCAACTTGTCTCCTCAGTCCCCAGACGTTTGCAGACTGTTATAAAAAGAAGAGGGGATGCCACACAGTGGTAAACATGGCCTTGTCCCAACTTTTTTGAGATGTGTTGATGCCATGAAATTTAAAATCAACTTATTTTTCCCTTAAAATGATACATTTTCTCAGTTTAAACATTTGATATGTCATCTATGTTGTATTCTGAATAAAATATTGAAATTTGAAACTTCCACATCATTGCATTCTGTTTTTATTCACAATTTGTAGTGTCCCAACTTTTTGGAATCGGGTTTGTAGTTCATTTGTATTTATGGGTACACGGAGCAGCTGAGATAAATCAGGCAGGTTATTTGTGAATCTGTCTTTAGTGGCTGGAACAATAGTTCTGCCTGGACGATAACGTGGGGCCCTACAGTTAATAATAGTAATACGCAGCATGCACGATACAAGGAAATGGTCAGTAACATCATCACTTTGAGGTATGATATCTATATCAGTAAGATCAATTCCATGCGATATAATTAAATCTAGCGTGTGATTATATCGATGAGTGTGCCCGGTGATGTTTTGCTTGACTCCAAAAGAGTTTATTAGGTCAGTAAACACAAGTCCTAACGCATCATTTGTATTATCAACGTGAATGTTAAAATTTCCGACAATTAGCGCTTTATCAGCATTAACCAATAGGTCTGAGAGGAAATCTGCAAATTCTTTTAGGAAATCTGTATATGGCCCTGGTGGTCTATACACAGTAGCCAGAGCAAGAGATAGGAGAGATTTCTTTTGCATATCTGACAGTGTAACATTAAGCAGAAGTATTTCGAATGAGTTAAACCTGTATCCTCTTTTCTGAGTAACATTGAGAATATCACTATATATTGTTGCGACACCGCCGCTACGACCAATCTGACGGGGCTCATGCTTATAACAGTAGCTTGGTGGAGTAGACTCATTTAGACCAATATAATCATTTGGTATAAGCCAGGTTTCAGTCAAACAGTGTACATCAAAACTATTATCTGTGATCATTTCATTTACAATTACTGCTTTGGGTGTGAGTGATCTAATGTTTAGGAGCCCAAACTTTAAAAATTGTTTTTGTTCATTTATTTTGCATTTTTTCTGGTTTAATCACGATCAGATTTTTTCTAGATCCTGCATTAAATTTATATTTTGACCTCGCTATTCGGGGAACAGACACAGTATGTATAGATTGGACAACGCAATTACTTCTATCATTTAAGTGGGTAGAACAAAAGTCATCATAGCAGTTATTTGAGAATTGGCTTACTAGTCAAATGGAGCGTAGCATCCTGGAGATGTTGTCCGACAGGAGTTCCGCTCCGACTCTGCTGGGGTGCAGGCCATCAGCACGGAAAAGCCTAGGACGCTCCCAGAAAAGATTCCAATTATTAACAAAGAGCAGTTTCTGTTCTTTACACCATGACAATAACCATTCGTTTAAAGCAAACAGTCTACTGAACCTTTCGTGTCCTCGGCGATACGTGGGAAGCGGTCCTGACACAATGATCGTCGTCGCGGGCGATGTGCTGCATACGGTCTCGATTAGGCTCCTGAAGTCCCTCTTCAGTGTCTCCGTCTGCTGCAGCTTGGTGTCATTCATGCCCGCGTGCAGCACGACCGCTCCGACACTCTTGTCGTCCTTCAGGATCGCGGGTATCTGCACAGAAACATCAAGAACACGAGCACTAGGGAAACAGCGTGTGCGCACTTTACCTTCAGCTAACGTAGCACGGACGTGCCGGACGATGGAGTCTCCGACGATCACAGCGTCACGTTCCGTCTCGTGGAGGGGGCGAAGCGGTTCCGGGGAGATGTTGTAGCCCGAGGCCTGGCTCGCGTCTTCCGCTGCTGCTGCACCCAGGGTCCGTGGTGTCCCAGCGCCGGAGTGAAGGACATCTGAGAAGATCGCATCCTGGGTGCACCGGGCCTGTGCAGAGAAACACATGGAGTAGAGGTGGTGGGAGTGTTAGCAGCGTGCTGTATACTTCTTGGCTGACTTGTGTGCGTCAGCCCGCGCAGTTTTCCGCTCCCTCAGCTGGGCCTGCCTCTCCAGCAGCTCGTTGATCTGCCTCTCCACGGCCTCCAGCTCTAGCTGCACCGAATGCAGCTCAAACGCGTCCTCACCTGCACTCAAAGGTAGACACAAATCCGCCATTAAAGTAAGTAGCAGTGAAACAATGGTAATGTGTGTGAATAGGGTATTAGCTGTTTTAGTGAGCCTAGCGGCCGCCGCGCTAGCAGTGCTAACAGGCTATAAGCTAATAGCGGACTCGGGAAATCAAAATAAAACTAGTGATAACAAGGCGCTCTGATTGTTTTTGTTGTAGAATGCGATAGGGATATATTCACACGTTATAGAAATGAAAAAATGATGGTGTATAAAATTGATTTTAAGAAAGAAAATAGACGATAAAGAAATAACTTGACGGAGCTCAAACTCAAACCATGCGTCAGCAACAAGCAGGAAGTCAAGTCAAGTCTAGTCTGCTTTATTGTCAATTCTGCCACATGTACAGCACATACATACAGATAATTGAAATTGCGTTACTCTCAGACCCTTGGTGCATACAGTTAACATTAAACACTGACAGTAGACGTACAAATACAGATAAATACAGTTTAAACATGTACATACAAACTATACAGATATACAAATGAGGACATTGTAGAAAAAAAAAAAGAGACAGATAAAGTGGCATAAGGCACATGGCAGATAGTGCAAACCAATTAAAAACAAAACTGTGCAGATATAATGTGTAGTGCAAAAGAGCTTATCAGTCTGTTAAAGTGATAAGAGCTCAGAGAACGGGTGCTGTAAATGTCCTGGAGGGAGGGGAGAGAGACACCAACGATCTTCTCAGCTGCTCTCACTATGCGTTGAAGGGTCTTGCGGCAGGATGCGTTGCAAGCGCCATACCACACAGTGATGCAGCTAGTCAGGATGCTCTCGATGGTGCCTCTGTAGAAGGTGCACATGATGGAGGCCGGGGCTCTGGCTCTTCTCAGTTTGCGGAGGAAGTAGAGACGCTGCTGTGCTTTCTTGGCTAGTGCTGCAGTGTTGTTAGTCCAGGAGAGGTCCTCTGTGATGTGCACACCCAGGAACTTGGTGCTGCTCACTCTCTCCACAGTCACACCGTTGATGGTCAGAGGAGCATGCTGAGTGTGCACTCTCCTGAAGTCAACAACAATCTCCTTCATCTTCTCCACATTCAGAGAGAGATTGTTGTCACTGCACCACCCGGCCAGGCGGCTCACCTCGCTCCTGTAGTTTGTCTCATCTCTGTTGCTAATGAGACCCACCACAGTCATGTCATCCGCAAACTTAATGAAAAGGTTAGAGTTGTGTGATGGTGTGCAGTCGTGGGTCAGCAGAGTGAAGAGGAGGGGGCTCAGCACACATCCTTGGGGGGGCCCCTGTGTTCTGTGTGATGGTGCTGGATGTGTTAATGCCGACTCGTACTGCCTGAGGTCTCCCAGTCAGGAAGTCCAACAGCCAGTTGCACAGAGAGGTGTTGAGCCCCAGCTGGACCAATTTGTGAGTGAGCTGTTGAGGGATGATTGTGTTAAATGCTGAACTGAAGTCTATGAACAGCATTCTGACATACGAGTCTTTTTTGTCCAGATGTGTGAGGGCTGGGTGGAGGGCAGTGGCAATGGCGTCATCGGTCGAGCGGTTGGACCGATATGCAAACTGGAAGGGGTCCAGGGAGGGGGGGGAGGACAGACTTGATGTGGTGCATGACTAGTCGTTCAAAGCACTTCATGATGATAGGAGTAAGTGCGACTGGACGGTAGTCATTGAAGCAGGATGGAGATGACTTCTTTGGGACTGGAATGATGGTGGTAGCTTTGAAGCATGTGGGGACAACAGCCTGACTTAGTGAGATTTTTAAAATGTCTGTGAAGTGACGTCAGGGCACAAAAGGTTGTTTCCCTGTAGTAGACATTCTACTAACAGTAAGTAACTTTGCAACTACATGTCAACTAGCAGTCATTAGAGTATTAGTAGACTGTCTGCTTAATATCTTCTAACCTTTTATTTTGATGGGTCCACAACAGAGCATGTGAGCGGAGCTGAGCGGTGAGAATTTCCGAATGCACTCGGACTATCCCGCCCCCTCACTCAAGATGAGTGTGAAAATAGATTTTATTTATGAAATATAATGGTTTATTTAAAAAAACACAGTTGCCAAATGAATAGGCTTTCTAGCATTAATATGATGCTACTATAGCAAACATTTAGGACAGTCTGTTTCACAAAGTCACATTTTAATTACATCTGACACACAAACTTCCCGCGCAAGCGGTTTAACTAAATGCAGGCATTATGCAGCACTACTGACTAAGCTAAAGGTATGATGAAATAATTTTTTAATGTTTAATAGAGGGCTAGATTATCGTAGTTAATTGATTATTTTGCTGTATTGTTTGATGCTGTTCAGTTTGTTAAACTTAAAATGATGCATCTGTTAAATGGGATGTGTTATGTCAGGGAATCGGTCACAATAAGCTTGTGTTTCATTGTAAAACAGACACAATTAAGTATTTCTGGTGGTTGTGGTGGTGTACCGCCGCTCCCTATAAGCAGAGTACGCAGTTTGCATAGGGCATTTTTTTTTTTTAATTAAATTCGTTCTATATTAATATATACATAAATAAAAATATAAACATGAACAGATAGCCTATATATAATGATAAAAAATGAACGCAGTAGCTAAGCACATGTGACGCGCCCTTCCCGCATCTGCGCTGGCGCCCGCCCTCACGTCATATTTCTGGCTGAATGCAAATTATCATAAATGATCGAAAACTATGCCCGGGAAAAGACATCAGCAGTCCAGGGCCCAGAAAGGAAAAAGGAAAAAGAAAAAAGCCCAAGATGAAGCCCGTGCATCATTTTCATGTACGTTCATAATCCTGTGAAACTTTTTTGGCTGTTGACATTAATAATGTCTAATAATTTCACCATCAGCATCTGCCTTAATATTCTCTTTGAGTTTCCATGTTCTTGTAGCCATGGTAACCACAAATTAACCGTGGTTTTGTTACTTCAAATAATAATTTGCAAATAAGTATTGAGATTTTTTTTTTTTTTTTTTTTTGTGGTTATAAAAACAGACCTAAGCGAACAATAGCCTTTAAAATGACTTATAAAACATTATATAAAACAATGAGGCAATAATGATCGGTTAATTACTTATAATCATATTGCATAACTGTTAAAATACATAAAGTAATACAAAATATACAATTTATGTACATTAGGCTACATATTATTACAAATGCCTGCAAAGGGCACCAAAGGCCTGGTAATTGCTGCTGTTACACAGGACGATCAAGTCCTTTAATATCGACCAAATATTTAATTAAAATATCCACTTAATCTTTTATTTTTGGCCACCTTTTTGCAATAGAAATGCTACAGCCTCTATAATTTCTTCAAGAAAAACATGTGAACATCACAACCCTTACAAAAATTAACCATGGTTTTATCGTAGTAAAACTGCTTAATTTTCTTTTGTGTGATTTCTGAATGCTTTGGACTATAAAATCGATCTGACAGCTGTATTAATAAAATCATAGCCATAGGTGGTAACTGTAATTGTAATTTGTAAATAATTCAATTTAATTACAATTTATTTATTTATTTATTTACTTTTATATTTTATTAAAGGTCTATTTTGACCCCTATATTTTTTTTTTTTTACTTCCATAATATTTTGGGGAGGGGGCACAACAATACAATTCTGCTTAGGGCACCCATTTGGCCAGCAGCGGCCCGTATTTGTGGTAAAACTGCTGCCCTAAGACATGTTATTTCCTGGATGTCAGATTTTCGAATTTGATGCGATTTTGTTTTATTATACTCTGCCATCTGTATTTGCTAAGTAGGCTACCTTTTAGTAGGGTCATTCACTCAGAACGCATTTTTCATTCCACTGCGGTATTTTCCATTGTATTTCAAAGTAAATGCGCTACGGATGTATTTGAATTTGAATGCTGAGCTCTCGTCTTTTATAGCAGCTTCTCCACGCTTAATACATCATTCTAAAACACTGCACTGAAAAAAAAAAAAAAAAAAACCTCTTCCACTGACCTGTCTCGCGACCAAAACACTATCTGTGTGTGAACCCAGTATTCTAATAGTTGTAGTAGTAGTGCGGGCAGGCTTGTTTACGGTCCGACAAATACGTGAATGGGCCACATATGTTTTTATTTATTTATTTTTACTTTACGCTACGTCATCGCCCCCTTTCGTTACCTCAGTCGCCCCCTCATCAGTGCTGCGCTGGCGCCGGCTCTCGCCTTACGCCTGGGACACACTGTCTGCGTGACGGACGTGGAGCGGGTTTGTTGCGTAACTGCTGCGGAAAAATCCACTTCACTTCTATTCTGTCGCGGGGCCGCGGTTTGCGGTGTGTTTGGACTGCGCAACTGATACGCGCATATTGCGCAGGCAGTGTGGCTGCTCTAATCTGTTAACATAGGCGCGGAAAGGAAAATCAACACGCAGCAAACCCGCTCCGCGACGCGTCCGCCACGCAGCCTATATCCTATAAAGAACTCCCAGCAACATCAGTCAAAATAGAACATATATTTATATCTCTTTCTCTAAGAAATAAAAAATCACGGACAGGGTTAAGTAGACTACATTAAAATATTCGTATGACAAAACTTATTTAATTGACTATTAGCCAATATTTCCTATTTCAACCATATTCAAAATGCTCACGTTTTGCCTCCCCATGTTCGCGCAGCACACTGTCATGTTTCCGCATGATGTGTCTTTTTAGATTAAAATACGAATCCTTACTTACTGAAATCGTATCACCACATTCCTGATCATGTTCAACATCGTTATCATCTAGTTTTTTGACAGGAATTGTGCACCTGTATGGCCTGTCGGTTTGCTTTTGGAAATATTTCACGAACTCCATCTCTCCTTCACAACGAACGATTTTTGAAGTGTAGGCTGACAGTTTTGTTAATTGTTGAAGGCACAGGTGAATTCTGGGTGGATTTGTGCATGCCCTAGGCTCGTGGTGTGAGCGGAACAGGAGCGAGACAGAGCGATCGCTCCGGCCTTTGGATAAAAACCCGCTCCGCTCCCCGCTCACTCCCCGCTCCGCTCACATGCTCTGGTCCACAACATACAACATACTGAGTATGAGAAACTTTGCAAGTATGTCAATTATTCTACTAACCCTAAACCTATCCTACTGAGAGTTAGTAGACATGTAGTTGCAAATTAATGAGAATTAGTTGACATGTAGTTGACATGTAGTTACAAAGTTACTTATAGTTAGTAGAATGTCTAAAGTCGACTATCAAAATAAAGTGTAACCCAAACAAAAAGCTGAGAATGAGATTTTCTCAAAGGCTGAGTAACATTCACATAAGTGCGTAATGCCCTTACTGGACATAGGGTGAGCAAACCTTCCTGTCCTGTCTGTGAAGGAGGTTGAAACTGAACCATGACTGCGAGTCCTCTCACAGCTCCAGTTCTATTATCAAATTTGCTGATGATACTGTGGTTCTGGGCCTCATTTCCAACAATGATGAGACCGCTTACTTGGATGAGGTGGAGAGACTTACATCATAGTGCCAGGACAACTGTCTCTCTCTGAATGTGAGCAAAACTAAAGAGCTGATTGTGGACTTCAGAAAGAGACACCTGCTGCCCTACACTCCTCTTATGATCAGTGGGACCCCTGTGGAGAGAGTAAGCAGCTTCAAGTACCTCGGTGTAAACATCTCTGAGGACCTGACTTGGACTACACACATTCAAACACAGGTTAAGAAAGCCAGGCAAAGACTGTACCATCTGCGACAGCTGAGGAAATTCAGGGTCTCTCCAACAATCCTGAAAACTTTCTATTCAGGGACCATAGAAAGTGTATTGACTCAGTGTATCTCAGTGTGGTATGGAAACAGCTCCAGTCAAGACTGCAAGGCCTTGCAGAGAGTTGTGCGTTTAGCTGAGTGCATCTCAGGGTCTGCTGTCCCCTCTCTGCAGGACATCTACCTCAAACGCTGCAGAAGCAGAGCTGTCAAAATCACCAAGGACTCAAATCACCCCAGTAACTGTCTTTTCACTCTGCTGCCATCTGGTAAGCACTTCCGCAGCCTAATGGCAAAAACTGAGAGACTTAGGAGGAGTTCCCCCAGGCCATCAGACTCCTTAACTCAAACTCAGCCTCTTAACATCATCATGTCTTACTTTATAATTCACTAACTATCAGTAAGATATTCATTATTCTCTACCTCTTACTGACAGTGTCATTTGCACACAACACTTTCTGTGTCTTGGTATCTTATTATCTATTTTTTATATTTATTTTTTTGTGATTGCTGCTACATGTCAACCATGTTCAACCTGTTTGCACATTCCTCTCTTGTACAGTCATGCTGATCTTAATATTTAATTCTACAGCATACTGTCATGCACATTCTTTTATACTTTATATTTTATATTTTGTTCTTTATTTTTTATTTTTTATTCATTTTATTTTATGTATACTTCCCTTGTGTTGTATTCTACAATATTTGCACTGTCCATGGAGCGGACCTGACTCACATTTCACTGCTGGTTATACAATCTCTGTATAGTCGTGTATGTGACAAATAAAACTTGAAACTTGAAACCATCTCCAGTATTTGATTCTTAAACTGAAAAGTAATCACTTTTAGCAAAGAAGCAGCTTTTGGCCAAAGTGACACTCCTGTGCCATCTGGTTTCCAACGCAGACAGTCATCACTAACGGATAGAGCACACAATTCTTCTACCCTCTCGGAAAGCTGTCTTCAGGGACAAAGCTTTAAAATCTGCATCTGCTATTGGTTCATAAGGGGGCTTAGTGAGAGAGTCTAATACAAGAGGCAGGTCCCAATTTGGTGGTCGCAAAGCATGATTTGGACGCAACCGACGAACTCCCTTCAGAAACTGACATACCAAGGGATTTCGGCTCTGCAGGGATGGGCTCTGCAGGGGCCATACCCACAAGTGCAGGGCCACTGGGTTCGGATGCCAGATTTGACGATCCACTTGTGACAGTTGATCCACCCGTGATGTAGCTGCCACGGGTGACCCTGAATCAGCTGAACCATCTCTGGAAACCATGGCCTTCCTGGCCAAGATGGAGCAGCTAGCAAAATCATGTAACGACCCTCCCTGATCCTTCGAAGAACTTGAGGGATTAGAGGAAAGGGGGGAAAGCATACAATAAGTCTGTCGGCCACTCTTGTGACAGAGCATCCAGGCCCAAGCTGCCCTCTTGTAAGAGAGTACCATCTTGGGCAATGAGTTGTTTTCAGGGATGCAAAAAGATCTACCTGGGCTGTCCCATATCGCGCCCAAATTTGGGCTACCACCTCTGTATATAACCGCCACTCCCAGTGGAGAGGGCCCATTCTTGACAGAATGTCGGCCGCCCTGTTTGCTGCACACGAAATGTGGATTGCTCTCAGTGAGGACAGCCGTGGCCATGCCCATATTAACAGATCCGTTGCCACCTGAAGGCACCTTAGTGATTTCGTCCCCCCTTGGTGATTTATGTGGTAAACTGAAGAGGTATTGTCTGTTCTTATCAGCACATGTTTGTAGCGTATAATCGGTAATAGGGCTTTCAGAGCAAGATGAACAGCCCTTAGTTCGAGCACATTAACCCTCTGGAGTCTAAGGTAATTTTGGGGCCCTTGGGAATTTTGGGATTTTTTTTTTTAGCTGAAATAAGGCCATACGACCCACACTAAATAGTTCTGAATAAGACTTTTGAGTAATCAGTCTTGTAGGCTAGAATATTTACTTCAAAACTATGTGAAAATCATTCTGCTTACTTATTCACAGAAAACAATATATTGATTTAAATTTTTAAAGACATGTTTTGTGATCGAAAGCCTATATGCGAGGGAGTGGCAATGGCCTTGAATATTAAGTGACTCTCACCTGAGAGACAAAGGGCCCTCCCCTAATGGTCCCTAATGGCCCATCAGTGTGACTGTGACTTTGAGGCAGGTAAGAGAGAATGTGAGGAGATTGAAAAATATATATATTTTTAATTACTTGTATTTTATTTACAACACAGTATAATCAAAACATACATAATGCAGGTCAAAGACACATTATTGTGCACACTGATCTAACCACAGAGATGTGAACAGACTTCATTCCTGCATGAGTCATTCCTGCAACAGATTCTGTTCAACAAGTGAAACAAATAAATCATACCTGATATTTACGTGTGTTATTTAAGTGTTTCTGCTTCTTTCCATGTATTCAAGAAGAAAAAACAATCAGTAGTCAAGGAGCTTGTTTTACCATAGAATATCAGTGTAGTTGAATATCTGATGTTGGTACAGCGCACTCAGAGGAAAACAGTTTGAAGAGACATCAGGATTCATCTGTGGTCCAGGTATCTGATTCAATAAAATACAACCAACCAAAAAAAAACATTTGTGAGCATGTTAATATTTGGAGCATCTGTATATATATAGAGAGAGAGAGAGAGAGAGAGAGAGAGAGAGGTTTTGTAGCCATAGACTCACGCATTCTTTGTTCTATCGTAAAAAAATACATTTTATATCTGAGAAACTAAAAATCTAAAATGATTAAAATCTATTTGTGAACAGAGTATTAATAATAAACATGGTCTAAACATTCTTAGATGCGTAGCATTCATCATGTTGTAGTTTGGGAAAAACCCAACTAGTAATGTGTTCAAGTTTATGTCACAATAACACGTTAACTAATGCAAAAAAGAAACATTACTTACTCATCAGATTGATCTCCACTACTGGATGAAATATTGTTCTTCTTTTGAGGGAAATCCAGCCTTTACTCAACGCGTCTTCTTGCAGAAACTAACAGTAGCTGCTACAAACGCTCTCCTCACTCTTTGTTTATGTTGGGCGTCTCCATGAGCGCGTGTCTCACGTGGATATTTACATATGAACGGCTCCCGAAATTCCCAACAATTTCTGTACCCTGTGGGCTGTCACAACCTTCCTTGTCTGAAAGTGATTTATTGCCTTCTCCAGGTTGTCTACTCTCCGCGGAGTAAGACATGCTTCCATTGTAATGGAATTGAAATGCAGACCCAGGAAATCCACCTGACGTTTGGTCTGGAGACTGCAAGACGTTTGGTCTGGAGACTGCTCTTCTATCCCGTGTAACTGAAGAGGAGCTAGGGCGGCTGCAATCACCCGAAGATTCTCGGTGCTAATGATAGGCCAGATGGTAGAACCCTGAACTGAAAGGCTTGGCCTTGAAAGGCAAAGCGGAGGAACGGCCTGTGCTCTGGGCAAATTGGGACGTGGAAATAGGCATCTTTTAAATCCAGAGATGTGAACCATTCCCCTGCACTTATGGACTGTATTACCATCTTTGTATGAGTCATTTTGAATGGAAGAACTTTCAAGTATTGGTTAAGGCCCCTGAGGTCTAGAATGGGCGGATGACCACCGTCTTTTTTTGGCACTATGAAATAACCTGAATAAAATCCAGTCTGCTGTGCGTCGAAGGGCACCTTTGAAATTGCTTCTTTTTGTAGGAGACTTTCTACCTCTTCCACCAGTATGGATTTTAATAATGGGGCGTTGTTGAAACTGCAGCCGGTACCGGTGGGTTATGGTGGATAGAATCCAAGGGTCCGAGACTGCTTTTTCCCAACTGGCTCGCAAAAGTTGGGAGGAACGGTCGATGGCTGGCCTCTGATTCCTATGCAGGTCCGCCTTCCCGGCCTGCACACCTCTGTGAGCTTCCCTGTTGGCCTCCTCCCCGGGACTGAGACTTTCTCTGGAAATGTGTGGCAGGATTCTGCCTTTGGCTGCGAAAGTCTTGCTGAACAATAGCTGGATCACTATTTGTGACCCTAGACCAAACAGGGTGTTGCATCCTCCGGGATTCTCTAAATACAGTGGCATGCAAAAGTTTGGGAACCCCTTGTAGAATCTGTGAAAATGTGAATAATTTTAACAAAATAAGAGAGATCATACAAAATGCATGTTAGTTTTTATTTAGTACTGTCCTGAGTAAGATATTTTACATAAAATATGTTTACATATAGTCCACAAGACAAAAAATAGCTGAAATTATTCAAATAACCCCCTTCAAAAGTTTGGGAACCCTTGGTTCTTAATACTGTGTGAGGTTACCTGGATGATCCACGACTGTTCTTTTGTTTTGTGTTGGTTGTTCATGAGTCCCTTGTTTGTTCTGAACAGTTGAACTGAGCACTGTTCTTCAGACAAATCCTCCACGTTCTTTAGATTCTGCAGTTTTCCAGCATTTTTGCATATTTGAACCCTTTCCAGCAGTGACTGTATGATTTTGAGATCCATCTTTTCACACTGAGGACAATTGATGGACTCAAACACAACTATTAAAAAAGGTTCAAACATTCACTGATGCTCCAGAAGGAAACACGATGCATTAAGAGCCGGGGGGTGAAAACTTTTTGAATTTGAAGATCAAGGTAAATTGTACTTAATTTGTCTTCCAGGAAACATGCAAGTATCTTCTGTTGCTTCCGAAGGGCAGTAATAAATGGAAAAAAATATATATTTCAACAAAAGAAAAAAGTTGGAAATCTTCATCCTGTTCAAAAGTTTTCAACAGCCAGCTCTTAATGCATCGTGTTTCCTTCTGGAGCATCAGATTCTACAAGGGGTTCCCAAACTTTCGCATGCCACTGTATCTGTCTGGGGGCTGTGGAAGGTTTGTGACAGGCCCACTGAACAGTTTCTCTCATTGTGATAGAGCGCTCTGCTCTATCCAGCACCTCTTGAGAGTCTGAATGAAAGACCTGACCAGGTACCACTGGCAAATTCATTAGTTCACCTTTTAAGCCATCCGGTAAAGCGGATTGTGCCAGCCATATTTGTCTATGACATAAAATGGCCGAAGACATCGCCTCTCCCACATCACATGTCAATTGAAAGTGAGCAGCCAAAGCTGAATCAACAAGGTTCTTAGAATCCTGGTCCTCTGTGTCTATTGTTTTTCTCAAGGCTGCTAACAGGATAGCCAAATCATTGCCTGTACCAGCTGCCCGTGCAGAAGCATTAAAGGACAGTGAGATCAGATGGTCAGTTTTAGCACACTCCTTACTGGGGCAGCGAGGGTTAGCAGAAGCACGGACGGGACCTACGGCAGTCCATGCAGCTATTGTTTGTTCTACTGGCGGCATGTCCCCCAATACATTTTCCATTGGGTAACGGGCATTGGCCAAATGTCTACAGCCTGCATTAAATTGAGGCTTTTGAGACGGTTTCTTCCACGCTGTTCTCAACATGGAAGTATAATCGTCTGCCACTGGAATGCAAGGTGCACAATTATTCAGGGATATGCCTTCCCATACACCCCCAACAGGAGCTGGATCAGGCAATGGAGATTACATACTCTAGTTATGAGAGTATTTAAGGAAAAATCCCCCTTCATCGTTGATTTGTCATCCACTTCTGCAGAGTCTGAATGAGTTCCCTCACATTGGCTCCGTTCCCCCGACTGCTGTGTATCATCACAGAGAGAGTGGGGAGCAAGAAGAGATAACACATAAGCATCTTTTGCGCCTCTCACAGGATGGGACTGTTGCCCAACCGTTGGAATGCCTTCCTTACCAGGAGGTAGAGATGAGGAGGAGGACCGAAGAGCTTCAAATTGATCCATCCTCCGCGATAAACTCTGAACAGCTGCTAGGATCTGCAGTTGAGTGTCCGTATTACCACCTTCTGTTGGTGGAGCTGGCATTGGACGTTTAGTCGCCTCAGCCACAATCTCACGGCTTGATTTGTGTGTGGAGTCATGATGATCACGTAAGTGCTTGCGCGGGCGCTTATGGCCACACCTGTCCGATGAACGTTCCCTCTCCCTACTGCACTCAGGTGCAGAACTGCATGTCCTATTAGCACGGTGAAGCCGTTCATTTCTAGTAATACTCTTGCACAGCAGGTAAGCCACACACAACACACTGACTGCGAACAGTAGTGAAATATATCAAGCTCACACAAGCCACAGGCCCGCACCAGTACGCAAACGTACTCAGCAGGCCTATATCCAGCCCCAACAACTGCGAACCGTGATATAGGGTATAAGAAAGGATTACAATACTCACCAATTTTGCTATGAAGTATATTCCGTAACCTACTGATGAGCACTCTGAAAAATAAACAGAGGTAATCCCAATTGAATTGCTAGTGTATAAAACTAGCCTAATAACAACAATGCAGTTATAGTATATTCTACCAACTGCAGTAAAACATGCAAAGAAACACCACAATTCACAGGGACACAAGGCCCCTGCACCACCTGGGTGAAGAATTGAATGGTGAATATTAGATCGGTTCTTACCCGTACCAGGTCCCTATGGCGAGAAAGGTAAAGAGGACAATCCGGAAGTTCATCCCGCTTTTATAGTGCAGGAAGATCCGCCTGGGGCCCGTTTCAGAAAGGAGGTTAAGTGAAAACTCTGAGTATGTTAACCCTGAAATGAGGGAAACTCTGGGTTTTCCGTTTCAAAATGGGAGGTTTGTCAATCCCGGGAAAGCAGGGTAAGTCAAGCCAGTTTCTGAAAGAGAGGTAACTTATACTCAGAGTCGGTTACCGTGGTAACTTATGCCGTGAACCTAACCTGGTCGGGAGCAGGTTTTCTTCGGTAAACCCAGAGTTTCTTTCCATCTCCTCCCCCTTTTTAAAGTGTAAGCGATGTTTTAATACCTCATGCATTCATTCACGCTGCAAAATTGCTTTTCTTACTGAGTATTTTTGTCTTATTTCAAGTACAAATATTTAAAAATTCTTAAGTTAAGATCCATTTTCTATAGATAAAAAATATCTAGATATTTAGTCTTGTTAAAATATAAAAGTGTTCTCCATAGGGTAAGAAAAATAATCTTAATGCAAACGGAAACAAGAATGGGCTATTTTTAATTTATTACCGCATTGCGAGATAATTTGCAAAATAAAATAAAAAATCACTTAAATTAGTTTTTTTTCCTTCATGGAAACAAGACTAAATACTGTATATTATTTATTTTATTATAATTTTTTTACACCGTATTCATGTGCATATTTATTTGAGCGGTCCTATTTTAAATGGTAGTTTTCTTCAAAACATCGGAGATGCAGAGCACATTATAAGTCCTGTATGCAGAATTTAAGGAAAGTGTGCATCGCTCTCACGCTCTTTCTGAGATTTTTTTTTCATGAGCACAAATCCGTCAAAGAAGAGTATCACAGGATTGTAGGTCAGTGGTGTAGAAATCAGTTTAAATGAGGCTAATCTGATAAATGACGTTCACTTGATAACATCTTTCTGTGTCCTCTGGAAGTAACCCAATAATCAGAATTTCCTTCAGGACCTCCAGTGTTGTTGGATGCATTGATGACAAGCATATCCCCACCATCGCATCTTCTGAAAATTAAACTAATTACTGTATGGAATGGAAGGATGCCAGATCGGTAGTACGAGCCGTAACCACCACCACAGCTGTTAAATAAACTAATTATTCACAATTTTTTGGTCATCTTTATTTCCTAATACAAAAGCAAAAGTTATTCTTTTTATTTTGGGATTTTAGAAATCTTCCAATACTTGACCATCACCTCTTCATCTGTCAGTGGTGCTGTGCAGGTTCTCCCTCTGCCTTCTTGCTGTCTACAAGTCAGTAGTTAATTTTATTACTCTAATTAAGAAATGTAACAGGTTGGATTAGAAAATATTTAATTATGTGAAACGAGTGTTAGACTATGTGGAAAAAGCTGCAGCGCATTGAAATAGACATTGAATGATATTTAATGTCATAAGTTTGTAAAGTCATTTATCCCACACCCTTGAACCTTTCATGTTTAAAGCTTTACCTTGATTGAATTGTGTTTTTATACTTCATTTTTAGCTGCTGCCACGTTCTTTTTTCTTCTTTGTCTTTTTCCTTTTTTTTTCTTTTTTTTTTTGTGGCCATGGGATACCATTAAAATGAATATTATTTCAATAATTTACAGTTTTCAACTCTGATATTATAACAGTTATTAAGTTATTGACAGTTATTAAGAATTAAAGTTACGCATTGACGGAATTTATGTGCGCTGACGTCTTTTTGGCGGGAGCTGTTGCCATGGTGAATCGTAATTTCGGAGCTCCACTGATCATGACTTTTCATAGTCGTGGTGCACGCGCTAAACAGAGTCAACCTACTTAGAGTTGAGTAAACTAACACAATTCAGCTGTTCTGTAACCGAAAACTCTGAGTTTCCCATCTCAGAGTAAGTCAACTCTGAGTTCAAGTTTAAACTCCGAGTTGGTTGAACCTCCTTATTGAAACGGGCCCCTGGTCATGGGCATGACTTTGTTTACATAAGGTCTCTAGAAAAGGCGGAACGAAGGTTATCATTCTATTTAGACCAGGGGTGTCAAACTCAGTTCCTGGAGGGCCGGAGCCCTGCAGAGTTTAGATGCAACAGTAATTAAACACACCTGATCCAGCTAATCATATAATTTAGGCTTATTTGAAAACTACATGCTTTGTGTGTTGGAGCAGGGTTGGAACTAAAGTCTGCAGGGCTGCGGCCCTCCAGGAACTGAGTTTGACACCCCTGATTTAGACCATTAGTGACGGTCAGAGTGAGGTCAAAACAGATGCTCATAAACTTCTTGTCAGCGCTGCCACGCGACTTTTATTAATCGATACTGAATCGTTACATTATATTTCTCAGCAATGAGGGGGTAAAATCATTGTTTTTTTTATAGTAACTAAACTCAGCTTCATTGTTTGTAGAGAGAGACACAGACCAAGACAATTCTCACATCTCTCTCTCTCTCTCAAACTGGCCATATTTGAGAAAAAAAAATTCAAGTAGTTTGCATCACTGGATATAGCTGTCGGTCATTTAACATTTCTATCGTAAAACAGTTGACTAATATTAAATGATTAGAAGTTTCATCTTACCTCGCTCTCTTTCAACGTTAAACTGACACTTCGCACTTAGCATCTGTGAGTAAACCCCGCCTACTTTGATTTGATTGGCCATCTCAGTCATTTTGACATTGACGAGGGCTGTTAGACCGATGAGGATTTGATCTGAAGCGCCTAGTATGTGCAGCGGTCGCGTGCGCATCCGTAGGTTAGCGCAAGTTAATTCTCACACTTTAATGGTATTTATAGCTCCTAACAGGCTGTGTGACTATGAGAAGTTATTACATCAAAATGTACATCAGTATGCAGTTTTCCCTATTGCTCGCGTGCCAGCGATTATCCCTCTGCGTGATTATCCAACTGTTGGCACGCAGTTCTGTTGTGCCATAGGTTGCCGACCCCTGATATAAAAGGTATTTGACCTGAAACACCTGCGATCAGGACAGGTATTTGAAGTTATAGCAGTATGAATGTAATCTGACACAAAAAAACTGTGATCAGGACAGGTATCTGAAGGTACTGTATATAACAGGCCGATCCTAGACTTCTGGGGGCCCTACACAAAACTGTGTTGCCCGGGGGGGGGGTACGCATTTGTCCGTGTTTCACTCCGTCTCGAATCGCGCTCACAGAAAGCACTCAAGAAACAGTATCTCTTCTGCGGCTCGGTATGCTTTCAACTCGTTTTTTTTTAGCAAGAGCAAGAGACTGTACGACATTCACATTACTTGATTTGGCTGATTTTTACATAGAGTGCGTGACAGCGCACCACATTAAAAGAAATGATCATTCATGTTTTCATAACCACTGGCCAAATTCAAAAACAAAACTAAAATTAAAACATCTTTGAGAGCAAGGTACTGTAAAATATAAAAGGTATTTGACACGAAACCCCTGTGATCAGGACAGGTATTTGAAATTATAACAGTATGAATGTAATCTGACATGAAACACCTGTGATCAGGACAGGTATCTGACGTTACTGTATATAAAAGGTATTTAACACGAAACCCTTGCGTTCAGGACAGGTATTTGAAGTAAATGGCTTTTTCCAAACTGCACATGATCGGTGACCTATGCAGATTCTCAAATAGGCCACGCCTGCCTGATGACGCAGTTTCGATTACGCTGTTCTGAAACCCCTGGAAAAAAGTGCATCTCGTGCATGTGGGTTAAGGCTAGAAGGGATACGTATGGCGCTACTGGGCATGCGCACATCAATACAGTGTAATTTTTGTCACACTGACTGTACAACAATAATTACTATTTTTTCATTCTTGTAAGGGGTAGGTTTAGGGTTGGGGTAGGTGTAGATGTTAATAAAACACAATCTCTACACAAAGTAGAGAATTAATTTCATTGTTCATTTCCAGTCTGAGCTGTATCCCTTCTATCCACAACCGTGCGTGTGCTTGTGTGTGTGCAACCTTTATAGTCCTCCTGATTGGAAATGGGTGTGTCTGTAGATTGGTTCCTAGGCAGAGGGTTATGAGAAATGGAGTCCAGAGTACAGTGGCAATAGTGTGGGTTGGAGTGCCCTCTGGTGAGTGTCCAGGGCACTCCAGCTTAGTGATGGGTCGTTCTTGAACGATTCGATTATTTTGAACAAATCTTTAATGTGACTTGGGAAGAACGAGTCGTCTCGGGGAGTGATTCGTTCAGTCACGCATGCGCAACATCCTATAGGTTCTGTACTGGAATTAGTTCACCTGTTTCGAGTCTTCAGGTTTTTCGAGTCGAGTCATTCGTTCATCACGTGACAGCCCCATAAGCTTAACCTATGCAGTCTGAGCCGGAAAAAGACTTAATAATAATAATAATAATAACCACCATTGTTACCACATTCAGTGTTATGGAAAAGAACCATCATGACAGAAATTCTCACATTAAACTGTAAGAAATAAAACGCTACATTTTGAGACCAGAAATGCATCACGTAACTGTAAGAGTAAATAATAATAATAATAACTATGCACCCGTTTGTAAGGAAATTAACTAATTTCTCTATCCAATGCTGTCACGTCATGTGACAAAAGAACGAATGACTCTAAAGACTCGAGAGATGAACTAATCAATGCTCTTTCCGGCTCAGACTGCATTGGTTAAGTTTATGGGGCTGTCACCTGATGAACGTACGACTCAAACCTGAAGTCTTGTCAGATAAGAGGTGAAGTGAGCTAATCATAGACTAAAGACCCAGGTAAACAATTAATTTTTTTTTTTCTGTTTCTTATAGCATTCTAGTTTTGTATTGTTTGTAGTGTGATCAACGTTTGCATAAGTAGTAGATGTGTTTGGGAAGTAACACATAACATTTTAATCATATTTTGCTAAAATGAACGAAATGACTCGAAAAAAGATTTGTTCATTTTGCTAAACGAGACTCAAAGGTCCGAGTCGGTAAAATGATCCAAACTTCCCATCACTACTCCGGCTGGTGATAGTGACAACTATTTTACAGATGTCCTTACTATGTTTCTGGGTCTGGGAACATTTCAGTTGCATTGCTCTCTATGGAGGGTCAGAGAGCTCTTGGATTTAATCAAAAATATCTTAATTTGTGTTCCGAAGATGAACGAAGATCTTATGGGTATAGAATGGTTAATTAATGACAGAATTTTCATTTTTGGGTGAACTAATCTTTAAAGGTTTGCAAGAACAAACCCACAATTCAAAGAAAAGTGCCAGTGAAGATTTCAAGCTGATGTTCTGTTTTTGTTAAACAACATAAGACTGTATTGCTGGCATGTTAAAGCACATTTAGGACATTTATATGTTGTTTCTAACATGTTTTACCACATTTTTTAATGTGGTAACATGATTCTAGCATGTTTTAACATGTTGTTAGCATGTTTTACTATGTTACTAATACTGCCATTTATATACAACTAAATAAGTGTCAGTTTTGATAACTGTATTTTGTAAGAAAGAAGCAGTGGTGTAATGTAACAAAGTAATAATACTTTTGTTACAGTACTTAAGTATTTTTTGAGAGTACCTGTACTTTACTTGAGTTTTTATTTTTCAGCCAACTTTTACTCTACTACATTTCCTAATTAAAATGTATACTTTTACTCCGATACATTTCCCCGAAGCATATTCGTTACTTACTACAAAATAGCCAGAAGTCAGAACACGAACTGCAGGAAAGCAGGATTGACGAATCAGTGGTCTAGCGCTTGCAAGTTAGACTCCTAAAAGTTGTGCCAAAAGTCGTGCCATCAGTCGGGGAAGTCTTGGCCTAATGGTTAGAGAGTCAGACTCGTAATCCAAAGGTTGCGAGTTCGAGTCTCGGGCCGGCAGGAATTGTGTGTGGGGGGAGTGAATGTACAGCTCTCTCTCCACCCTCAATACTACGACTGAGGTGCCCTTGAGCAAGGCACCGAACCCCCAACTGCTCCCCGGGCAACGCAGCATAAATGGCTGCCCACTGCTCCGGGTGTGTGTTCACGGTGTGTGTGTGTGTGTTCACTGCTGTGTGTGTGCACTTTGGATGGGTAAATGCAGAGCACGAATTCTGAGTATGGGTCACCACACTTGGCTGTATGTCACTTCACTTTCACTTTAAAAACACCTTTGCTCATGTGCAAACAAGTGCGCTTACAACCGCGGATGATTCATTTTCCACTCAAGTCGAGTCTGGAGTGTGCGAGTATATCTTCTGCAACGTGTTGTTGTAATGATGTGCGATCTGACATTATCAAATAGGTTATATCACCAAATCACACACAGAGTGCACACACGTTAATTTATTAGTGTATTAAAACTCAAAATTCCAGGCATTCTAAATTGTAGATGGCAAAAATGCTTCTGTACGCTTTTTATATTTATATAATTTAATATAGTTAACTTAATCTATATCACACAAAGAGTACCGTTTTACTGCAGATAGTAGCATGATAACAGATTAATAATAATTTTATACAAGTTCAGCAAAGCAACAAGTGACTTACATTTTAGACATAATATTGCTTGTTTTTGCTCAATTTTGCCAATGAAAATAGTTCCAAACAAAGATCACAGCACTGTTTTGCGTCTCTGAGCAATGGACGGTGTTTACTCATTGAATGAATCAGCGTTTTGAAGGAATCGGTTGAATAAATGATTCAGTGACTCACTCATTAACACAGTCAAATGCTTTGTTTCTGAATGAATCAACCGTTTGAATGAATTGGTTGAATCTCAATGACTCACTCATTAACAGTCACTTGCGGCCACCTACTGGCGGTTTTAATGTCACATTTCAACAATTTTTTTCATGTTTTAAATTATTTCAAATATCAGTATTCAATGTTTTATGTTAAAAACAAAACATTCGGCGTATTTATGCATCTGTAACTGCAACTTAAATGCATCCATGTCCCCTCTGAGATGCATTAAACTGTGTAAATACATCTAAATGCAATTTCAGATGCATATTGCAGAAATATTTTCTTATGTTGGAATGAAAGACACTAAATACTGGATGAAGTGCTTCTTACTCTTACCCAAAAAGGCAAAATGGAAGAAAGAGTTAAAACTGAACACAATCTTGCTACTCAAGCTGTGTATGAACATTTTTTCTATATATTTATTTGCTTCTTTTCCATTTTGCATTTACTTGTACTTTTACTTTCAATACTTAAGTACGTTTAAGATTTTTAAAAAATACTTTTCGTACTTAAGTACAATAAATATCACATACTTTAAGACTTTTACTCAAGTAATATTCTAAACCAGGGATACTCAAAACTGGCTCGCGAGATCCACTTTCCTGCAGAGTTTAGCTCTAACCCTAATCAAACACACCTGAGCATGCTAATCAATGTCTTCAGGATCATTAGAAAATCACAGGTAGGTGAGTTTGATCAGGGTTGGAGCTAAACTCTGCAGGAAAGTGGAACTCGTGAGCCAGATTTGAGGATCACTGTTCTAAACGGTGATTTAAACTTCTACCAAAGTCATTTTCTGGTAAGATATCTGTACTTTTACTTAAGTATGGCTTTTGGGTACTTTATACACCACTGGAAATAAGTTAGCGAAGCACTTCTTTTTCTGGATTCTATCAGATAGTTACTGTAAGTTACTTTATTTGTCTTCTTGGGCAAGCATGGTATATTTCTAAAACTGGAAAACATTAAACTTTTTTTGTTTTTGTTTTGTTTCATCTTGTCAGATGATCATCCTATGTCAGCTTCATCAATTTAGGATAGGAGTAAACGGATCCCACCTGCTGGATTATAGGCACAGAGTGCAGGACTTGAGCTCCATTGATCAGCTGGAGATTCTGGGTGACGTGGAACTGCAAAATGTTCAATTGTGGTGAGATGGAAAGCAACATCAGGATATTTAGATTTTTCCTCACTTCTCTTTCCAGTGTTCTTCACCATGCATGATTTTAAAGAACATATGGTTCTGTTATGATGTCTCAAGTCAATAAATCGAAGTATGACACAGTGACTATGTTTAAATGGACATCAGTAATGTAATTATTTACCTTATTCTAAATAAGACAATATTATGATTAAGGTGTTTACATGAGTGGCTTTTAGAATATTCCTTTCATGATCCCGTTTTACATGTTATAGTACATAGATCGATTAATGGCACACATCATTACGTCCAGTGCAGTTAATTATTTGTCATACTATATGTGCAAACAGACGATGGCGTTGTTGAAGCCATGCTCTTTTGTTTGCCGTCAAACGGTTGACCACTACACTTTAATAATGTGACTAAAATAGGAGTACTCCACATGTCTTAAATTGATTTGTGTTTACTTCGAGTACGACTTTAGCCAGATTAAGATAATCAAAAATTTCTGTTTACATGGTAGATTCTTAATCAGAGTATTGTCTTAATCGTGTTATATTGTTGTCCACGTAAACGTACTCAGTGACAAATGCAAGTTGTTAACTATTTAAGTTGTTAACCGTGTTTTTACCATCAGCCATCACTGAACATTAAGGGCTTATTTAGTTGAGAACCCACTTTTTTCTAATCCAAGTGTATCCTCTTAATGCAAAGAAAACAAGGATGACAACTGAAAGCATTACATCAGAAGTTATTAATTTAAAACATTTATTTGCTTACTTGCTCTATCATTATCCAGTTATAAAGTATACTGTGACCAGTGATTTTTCTTAAATTAGGTCAATTAACTTTAAATCGTCAATAATAACAGCATGATCATCTATAGGCATCACTTGGCTGTAATATGATTACTCTGATTACAGCTTTCCCTAGATATCTGTGACAAGGACATGTTGGTGAAATGTTTGGAAAAATTGATGGGTACAGTGGATCAAGTCGATCCTTTAACTTTAATTCCCTTATCCTTTTTTTTGCAATTACATTTACCCAGCTGGTTCTAAAATGATTTTTAGTGGATATTCTAAATGAAGTCAAGTTCATAGGTGTAGTTCATCACATTAGTAAATTACTTATCTTTAGTAAATGTATGACAAAAATATCCAAATATATCCAAAAAACTATATATTATTTTGTATAGTTTATCTATTGTTTTATCATTTAAAATCTAACAGGCGCCTTTGTGAAATGTTTGGATTGAAAAATGTAATGAAATGACATTCATGCAATAAAATGTGGCTTAAATTCTACCAACTATTTATTGTATGATTATTGTATGATTGTATGCTTATTGTATGATTTCTGGGTACACAAAGCAGCACTATAGCACTATTGAGTAACAAAGCTGTACATACTTTACAAAATGACTGCTTTAAACATAGGCCTATTGCACAAATGTGACCCTCAATTTTTCATGATCTGAAAGCTGAATAAATAAGCTTTCCATTGATGTATGGTTTGTTAGGATAGGAATTTTTTTGGCCCGAGATACAACTATTTGAAAATCTGGAATCTGAGAGTGCAAAACAATCAAAATATTGAGAAAATCGCCTTTAAAGCTGTCCAAATGAAGTTCTTAGCAATGCATATTACAAATCAAAAATTAAGTTTTAATTAAGCTCTGGGACGTTTTTGGGGATTTTCGCCTAAATTTGACATACTCAAATTAAAATGTTTACCCTACACACATACATGGGAGGAAATGAAAAAAAAATGGTTTCATTGTAAAGGAAACCGTTTGAACTACAAAATAAGAGTGTAATTCTTTATAAATAACATTATATATGTTTCAAATATTACAATAAACACTAAAAAAACATAGGAGCTTTTTGATTTAAAAATTATTTTTTTTATTTGTTTTTTTTTTAATTCTGTTATTCAGGATCTATTTGGTCCTGCTCTATTTGGTCCTGCAACTTACTTTGTTTGATGCCACTAGATGCCAAAATGTACCAGAAAAAAAGAATCTTTCAAATAACAGCTTTTAAACAGGAGTTTTTGCATTATAAATTAAGCAAATAAAATTTTCCTTTTTTGCATTTACAAGTGTCATTTTGAGTTTCCTTTGCAAAAACAGGCTTTATAAAACACATTACCCCCAGAATCCTATTTTACTATGTGCTATAAGCACTTTTCTTGATTATTGATTGAATTATGTTTAATTTTTATGTTTTTCTAAGTAGTAATATACAAAATGGCATAAACAAATTGGACCAAATTTCACATTTTGTGTTTTCTACAATCAGTTTTATTCTTTCAGGAGACACAAGACTGTTTAAATTATAAAATATATCTGGTCTATTACAATCTAAAATAGAATCCACATCCTCCAGCTTTATATCATTCCATTTATGTGCATTCTGTATTGGTATACTGTTTGGAGCATAACCTCACATCATCAGCTGAGCCCTGCATCACCTGCCTCCATCACCTGTTGCCTCCTGGACACAAGCTAATAGCTCCTCTGTGCTGCTACTGCTGCCTGTCACTGCTATCTGATCTTCAGAACGTGAAGCAAACAAATAACTGTTCATCCACACAGCACTGTAATAATCCATGTATATTTACTGCATATTCACCGAAATGGATCTTGTACTGTACTATCAATAAACAGTTCATCAAATTGTTAGCTGTGCTTTCACGTTTCAAGATTAAGATTCTCTCAAAAATGGAGAAAAGCGATCATAAACCCTCACCAGATGCGCGTCCTCTCCTCTCCACGGCGCCGCTGATCGTTCTTCATTATCTATAAGTTTTCTTTTCATAACCAAAGATCGCATTTATCCGTGACGCCGATGCGTTAGCCTCTCAGCATGCCATTGTCGCCATCAAAACAGTCATAAAAACTACAAATCCCAGGCGCAACACGGCTTCAGCGCTCCCCCGGATCCACTCTCTACCCATTCGCTCACCCGCCCCTCTGCTGACCCAGAGGTGTCAAGTTTCACACCTCTGAATGGGCGCTGGGCTAGAGACCATCATTGCGTTCAAAATCGCATACTTCCCTACTATATAGCAGGCAAAAAGCAGTAGGCAAGCGAATAAGTATATTTGAATCATAAGTATTCATAAAAGAGTAGGCAAGAATTAGTAGGCGAGTGCACTAATTCTCGTGAGATTAGGAAGTACGTATACTTAGGTTGCGTCCTTATATGCCTACTCACCTACTATATAGTAGAGAAAAACAGTACGTGAAGAAAGAAGTACGTTAGTAAACTTAAGTATTCATAAAAGAGTAAGCGAGAAATCCCCGGATGTCCTACTGCTTCAGCCCAGCTTCTGAAGTGTTCAGCCGATGGACACTTTTCTATCCCAGGAGGCAACGGGAGAGGATACGTCATCACCGTACAGGGCGGAGAACAGCGACGAGGGTGTTTACAAATGTGAGTATTACAAACCAAAAAAATGCCAAGATGATTAATTGCTTTGACCTTTGTTACCTCATAATAATATTAATAATATCCATATGTGACCTTTGATCTCATAACGAGTTTCAGATGCGGAAATCGGGCAAGCGTGAAACTCCGACGTCATCTGGGATGAGATATGTTGTCCCGCTGATAGAAAAACATAAATGATCTGTCAAGTAATGTTTTTGAAGATTTTATGGACCGTTTTGAATCTTCCTCATAGGAACATCTGCGGCACGCGTGTCCAGTCGCGTTCCAAGGCGCGCTCTCCCTCTCTGTCTCTATGGGATCCGTGAGAAAAAACACTAATGAACAAGCAATATTAAAAAGTAACGGAAATTAAGAGATCAGTTTTAAGACACACACCCGCGCTCACACATATATTCTGTTGGTTGTATAATAATAATTTAAATAAAATAGGTAGCATGGCTATCAATGAGAAGGGATAAAAAAATGTTTAGCTTAACGAATAATACGGTTAAAAAAAATTGTCTTACATTCTTCAGGGAAAGAATTGGTCTCAAATGAAATGATTACAAAAAATGGTCATGTTTAAACTTTAATTCTGCATCTCCCTCTCTCTCTCTCTCTAAGCTTTTTGCAACAAGTTGTGAAAGGGGGGAGGGGCGACGCTGGTGTCCCCTGCTCCTGACATTTCGGTCCGTTGTGAGAGAGAAAACTGATAAGCTTTGCATACATTTTAAATGAGATGTATAGCCTTACTTTATTGTTTAAATAAACAGATTCCCTATACATCTGAAGTTCTTATATTCTAACTAATTTCACATCAAACGCTTTAGATTGTTTAAAAGTTTCTTATTTTATTCATCATCTTCAAAATTGTATTCCACCACACACGGTGTGATGAAACACGCAAACAAAGGCTTTCTTTTCTTTTCTTTGCAAAAAAAAATGTTTAAGTTGAAATATAACAAAAACTCAGAGATCCTCCTAGGGTTAAACACCATTGTGTATTGATGATGTAACGGTCACAAAGACTATCACTATCCGGGCCAACCAGAAGCCGTGGCTGACAGGGGAGGTCTACAGACTTCTGAAGGCTCGGAACGCTGCCTTTAGAGCTGGAGATGAGGAGGGCCTGAAGACAGCTAGGGCCAACCTATCCTGCGGCATCAGAGAGGCCAAGAGACAGTACTCCAGGAGGATAGCCCATCGTTTCAGCGACAGCAGAGACACTCGGAGACCTGTGACAGCACCATCCCCCTGCTGAACGAGCTGAATGCCTTCTTTGCTCGCTTTGAGGCACAAAACAGCACCACTGCACAGAAGACTCCACCTCCTCCCGGCGACCAGGTGATGACGCTGTCCCCGGACAGCGTGAGGAGATCCCTCAGCAGGATCAATGCACGCAAAGCTCCGGGTCCTGACAACATTGCTGGGCGTGTACTGAGAGACTGTGCAGTGGAAATCACTGATGTCTTCACAGACATTTTCAACATCTCACTAAGTCAGGCTGTTGTCCCCACATGCTTCAAAGCTACCACCATCATTCCAGTCCCGAAGAAGTCATCTCCATCCTGCTTCAATGACTACCGTCCAGTAGCACTCACTCCTATTCTCATGAAGTGCTTTGAACGGCTAGTCATGCAACACATCAAATCTGTCCTCCCCCCCTCCCTGGACCCCTTCCAGTTTGCATATAGGTCCAATCGCTCGACCGATGATGCCATCGCCACTGCCCTCCACCCAGCCCTCACACATCTGGACAAAACGGACACGTATGTCAGATTGCTGTTCATAGACTTCAGTTCAGCATTCAACACAATCATCCCTCAACAGCTCATTCATAAACTGGTCCAGCTGGGGCTCAATACGTCGCTGTGCAACTGGCTGTTGGACTTTCTGACCGGGAGACCTCAGGCAGTACGGATCGGCAGTAACACATCCAGCACCATCACACTGAACACAGGGGCCCCCCAAGGATGTGTGCTGAGCCCCCTCCTCTTCACTCTGCTGACCCACGACTGCACACCGTCACACAACTCCAACCTCTTCATTAAATTTGCGGATGACACAACTGTGGTGGGTCTCATCAGCAACAGAGATGAGACAAACTACAGGAGCGAGGTGAGCCGCCTGGCCGGGTGGTGCAGTGACAACAATCTCTCTCTGAATGTGGAGAAGACGAAGGAGATTGTCGTTGACTTCAGGAGAGTGCACTCTCTGCATGCTCCTCTGACCATCAATGGTGCGACCGTGGAGAGAGTGAGCAGCACCAAGTTCCTGGGTGTACACATCACAGAGGACCTCTCCTGGACCAACAACACTGCAGCACTAGCCAAGAAAGCACAACAGCGTCTCTACTTCCTCCGCAGTCTCAGAAGAGCCAGAGCTAGCATTCTGAATAGCTGCATCACTGTGTGGTATGGCGCCTGCAACGCGTCATGCCGCAAGTCCCTTCAACGGATAGTGAGAGCAGCTGAGAAGATCATTGGTGTCTCTCTCCCCTCCCTCCAGGACATCTACAGCACCCGTCTCACCCGCAAAGTCCTCTGCATTGCAGGTGATCCCACCCACCCGACACACAGCTTCTTCAGTCTGCTACCATCAGGGAGGAGACTGCGGAGTCTCCAGGCCAGGACCAACAGACTGAAGAACAGCTGAAGAACGGGAGGAAGTTCAGCTTCCTGACAGCCTGGTGGATGAACCAGGCTGTCAGGAAGCTGAACTTCCTCCCGTCCTTGCCCCCCCTCCCCTCTCTTACACCACGCACAACTGAACTCTGACCCCCCCCCCCCCCGCCACCACCCCACACACACACACACACACATACACACACACTGTGACCGGCACCAGTCACTTTGTACAGCATTGGACTGACCTCATTCAACTACCTCTTCTGACAGTCTGAATAAAGACTGCTCTCTTTTTGTCACTTTGAATAGAATAGAATAGACTTAAAGGGATAGTTCACTTTGAAATTAAAATTTGGTATCTATCAGCTTACCCCAAGGGCATCCAAGATGTAGGTGTCTTTTTTTCTTCAGTAGATCCAATTTTGATGTTTTTAGGTCAAACCGTTCTAGTCTGTCAGTCATATAATGGCAGGTATAGGTGTCCGTCTCTATAAGAGGGAAAAAGAACATGCACAGAGAAATCAAAATTAAACATTTCCCCATCGTAACTACACATTGATGGCCTAAGACACGAAACGAGCGGTTTGTGTGAGAAAACGAACAGTATTTATATCGTTTTTTACCTCTTGTACACAACCATGTCCAAGTGATCTGAGTGCACACACATCCGGTGTGTGACGTGTGTGCGCGCGCGCTCTGGCTCACGCTTGACGGAGGGCGTGTCTGAAGCATGGTGCTGACGCAACTTTTCAAGCGCCAATGGAGGCATCAGCCAATCAGATCGCCTCATGAAAATACCCAATCCAGGTCATGCAACACCAGAGAAGTATGTGATTGGTTGTTGTAACTATGACGGCGCGTCAGCACCACGCTTCAGACACGCCCTCCATCAAGCGTTGACGCCGATGAGCCAGAGCGTGCGCACACACACACGTCACACACCGGATGTGTGCGGCACTCAGATCACTTGGACATGGTTGTGTACAAGAGGTAAAAAACGATATAAATACTGTTCGTTTTCTCACACAAACCGCTCGTTTCGTGTCTTAGGCCATCAATGTGTAATTACGATGGGGAATTGTTTAATTTTGATTTCTCTGTGCATGTTCTTTTTCCCTCTTATAGAGACGGACACCTATACCTGCCATTATATGACTGACAGACTAGAACGGTTTGACCTAAAAACATCAAAATTGGATCTACTGAAGAAAAAAAGACACCTACATCTTGGATGCCCTTGGGGTAAGCTGATAGATACCAAATTTTAATTTCAAAGTGAACTATCCCTTTAATAAGCTCTTTGCACTACACCATTCATATTCTGCACTGTTTGTGTATTTCACTGGTTTGCACTCTATCTACCATGTGCCTTATGCCACTTTATCTATTTTTTATTATTATTATATATTTTTTTTCTACATGTCCTTATTTGTATATTTGTAATAGTTGCATTTTGTGTATGTATGTGTATGTATATGTGTATATATATATACAGTATGTATATATGTATGTATGTATGTATGTGTATATGTGTATATACATGTGTATGTATATATATATATATATATATATATATATATATATTTGATTTGTACTTATCTGTATTTTTGCGTTCTACTGTTAGTGTTTAGTGTTATCTGTATGCACCAGGGAGTAAGAGAGTAAAGCAATTTCAATTCTCTGTATGTATGTACATGTGGCAGAATTGACAATAAAGCTGACTTTGACTTTTGACTTTGACTTAAATAAAATATTTTACTTATTTGATTGCAAATGTAGCCTAAATTATGATTTTTATTTAACAGTACATATTCAAAACTTAGTTTATCCTTTTAAAGGAGACTTGTACTTAGTTTATTTTATTTCAAAACATATTCCAGCTTAAAAGGCTAAATAAAAAGTGTCCATATCTTAGATAATTAGGGTGAGCCTGTGATATAGTTCAACACCTATATAGTTGTATATCAGACTTTACTGAACCGACCTTTATCAGCAGGGTGGAACATAGCCTTTGCTGAAAATATAATACAAGTAGACAGACCACATGCTGATGTAACCGCTTGTCTGCTGGTCTTTGAAGAGTTTATGACCACCAGGAATCTACCCCATAACGTTCTGGTCATTTAAAATGTTTAAGTCGAATACAGTTATGTGAAAAGACTTTCCAAAAACGTACATGTCACCATGATGCACATTCTTTGGTGTTGTTAACCATGCTTGAATGAATCAGCACATGTGAGGAGCATCTTCTGTGGGTCAATGGCTCTCCTGAGAATATTTAATTGTGCTTAAAAAGCACAGATCAAGCTAAATGAAAAAGATGTCCGGCGGTAGAAAATACCTACACCGTTAAAACCTATATACAATATGTATTAAACATATGCTTTTGTTGTTAAGACTGCTTATTAATAGTGGTAATACTTTTAAGTTTTAAGGGTTCACAAGTCTCATAGATCTATATTATTTTCATTTATTTATTTATTTATTACTTTTCTTATTTTTTTTTTACAAAGGTTTCAATTCCTAGTAAATATAAGGCCAAACATGATATTACAAAAGAATCATGGTGACAAATGTGGTTGTTGCAGTTTTTTTTTAAATGGGGAATGCCAACTCCAAACAGATCCTCACACATGTTTCACCATCCAGCATGAAATTAAAGAGATGTATCAGCCGAGCTGGTTTCAACTGTTTATTATTATTATTAGTATTAGTATTTACTTGCATAGATATAGAATAAACCTTATTGTCCATGCTTTTCCCCTATACAGACCCAAAGATAATATCCAAACAAGTTCTATGGGGCAACAATTGTAAATTCCTAGAGGTCTAGTTTCTCAGAAAGTGTATACACCACTTAAGAAAAGGGTCATAATGCATACAGAATACAGAAAACCTCCTCTCGAACTACTGTGACTGTAATTTTGCTTTGTCAGATGATCAGGATTATGGTTAACGCTGTACACATTTTTTATGTTGAACTGTATATGTCATTAGGCGAGGCCTTCTCTCTAAGAGCCGTCAGCATTCAGCGTTTATAGAAATAAATGAAAATTAAGAAAATTTCTACTTGAGCGCATTTGACTAAGTCGGTATTTCTTTTTAGGACAATTATTTATCTCCATATCCGTAGGTCTTGCTGTTTTACACTTACAACTGAAACATATCTAACCATTGCTCTGAAAGCCACACATTCAGTAAAGTTGACATTGTACGCCCTCTTGAAAAGGCTACAGACACAAAATATCACGGAATTTTTTGCGCACCCCATGTATGTCAGTCCTCTGTCATGTGTTCCAGCCTCATGTGTCCATATTTGGTTTGTTTCCTGTCCTCGTTAAGTGTCATTACGAGTTAATCCTTGTCCAGCCGTGTTTGTCTAATTATCTATGATTTACCTGTGTATTTATAGTCCTATCTTTTCAGTTTGATTTCGTCTGGTCCACTCGTTACTCCCGGTGTTTCCTGTCTGCCTTGTCTTGCCTTGTCTGCATTAAAGACTATTATTTGAGTTTACGTCCTCGTCTGCTTGTCCTTGTTCCTCCCTGCTGTGTGCACCGTGACAGAAGACCAGACCTAACCGTAAGCGGCGCCCCTTCACCTTGTGTTTTGTTAGTTTTTTCTAGTTTTTATTTGTTTCCTGCGTTATGTCTGTCGCGGCAAGCGAGTCCGCTGGTCGCGAGCCCTCATGCCCGCCGATCGCGGGAGATATCCGCCACCGGCTGTGGCTATCCAAAGCCCGCCGGCTGGTTCTCTGGTTCCCGGGGTGCCGCTCCCCAAGCCCCTCTGACTCAATGCCCGCCGGCCCGCCTCTGACTCAATGCCCGCCGGCCCGCCGCTGACTCAAGCCCGCCGGATCGCCGCTAACCCTAGCCTTAGGGTCCTTAGTCCTTAGCTTTAGTATTCTGAATTCTCCAAAGATCGATTAAGTTAAGCTCAGTGATAAATTTATTCAGCAATTTAGAGGATGGATTGGCTGTTGTATCAGATTGAGATTTATCTAAAGCAGGATTTATGACAGCATTAAAATCACCACCCACCACTAGAGGGCAATCAATCTCCTCAAGTAGAGTTTTGGAAATCTGTGTAAGGAATGCACCGTCTCATTCGGACCATAAATAGAGACCAATGCTAACCTATTATTATATATCTTGCATCGGATAAAAACAAATCTACCCTTCTCATCACTACCAAGGTGTTCAATCGTTAAATTTAACTTCCGGTTAACAAGGATAAGCACCCCCTTAGTTTTATTTTGAGCGCTGGAAAAAGCTGCTAATTTATAATACTTATTCTGGAAACGTGCCACGTCAGATTGTTTTAAATGTGTCTCTTGAATTAGGGCACAGGAAATAGATTTACGGTGTAAATATTCTAACACACCGGTTCGTTTAACAGCAGAATTTAAACCATTCACATTCAGTGATAAAATATTTAGAGTATGCATTGAATATTCGCAATCCCAAGATTGTATTCAATAAATGAAAAAAACAGAAGCGCCTCCATTCTGTAAATAGCATGTAAACGCTGATGTGCATTTTAGATACCAAACCTCCTAGATGAAAAATCCCTTTAGAAATAAAGTAAAATAAATAAAAGCATAAATGTCTGTTGTAAAAAATAAAAATAAAAACAACATAAAAACATGAACAACTGACAACCATAAACAAGGAACAATTCAGACCACACATTACCGAGAACATAGGTCTGACTGAGCAACAAAAAATAGTGATGGTTCGTGACCGATCCACTCCAACGCAAGACATGTCTCCTGAAAGGCTCACACAGCTAAAAAAATGTTTTAATTAAACCTACTCTCCATTAGTCCCCTCCAAAAAAAAAAAAAAAAAAAAAAAAAAAAAAAAAAGGAGTGTCAGTCTTACCAGCAACGAGATCGTTGTACCGGATATATAGGGGACAACATCCCAGTAGGAGTGAGGGGAGAAGAAAAAGCAAAAAACAGGTCTAGCAAGTGTCCATGTCCATCCTGCCACCATCCCCCCCTTGGCTGCTAGGACCGCCTCCATCCCGGCCAACAAGCCCCTCCCGCCGGGCCGGAGAAGCAGCGGCCACTGTTCCCCTGCCACCCCCCTCCCCAACAGAGCATCGGCATACGTCTGCTGCTGAGACAGGGAGCTGATAAAATCCTCCGCTTTCTGAGGGGAATCAAAGCTCTTCTGTTCCCCTTTGTGCCGTAGTTTACTTACCGCCGGATAGATGAGGAAGGGCTGGAGACCAAGCGCTGTCATCTTCTTCAAAACCGGATTAAATGCCTTTCTCCTGATCGCTGAAGCTGGACTAAAGTCGGGAAAAAACAGAAGTGTGACATTGTCCTGTGTGCATTTCACCGGATAAGCCTGCCTGGCACCTTTCAGGATTCCCGATCTGTCATGCCATCTTAGTACATGGAAGATGAGAGTGCGCGGCCGATCGGAGCCCCTCCCTCCATCATACACGCGATGCGCCCAATCAATCTCAATGTCACGGCCCCTCAAGGAAGGAATCCACTTGGAAAGATTAATTCTGAGGAAACTAGCTGCATTGGTACCTTCCGTTCCCTCTGGCAGCCCCACCAGACGAACATTGTTCCTCCTGCCCCTATCTTCAATATCCGTCATATTCTCGGTGAGTCGTTCCAGCTTATTTCTTAAGTCCGGTGACTGTCCTTCTATCCTCACGTGTATCTGCCTGAACAGAATCAACGCGGTCATGTGTCTGCTTCGCCGTGGTAACTATGGACTCAAACTCCTCTCTTAGCTCTTTAACAGACTTGTTGGTTGCTTGCATGTCTTCACGCAGTTCGCGCAATGCTGGAATCAGCATCGAGTCCATCGCATCTCTTACTGCCGAATTCACAACCGAATTCAAAGTGCTTTGCTGTTCTTTAAGTGCTAGCTTAACACCGTTAGCAATAGCCTCGTCGAGGTTCTCTCTGGAGATGGTGGAATCTCTGAATTTTTTCTTCATTGGCGATTGCTCGATCTCTCTTTTCCGATCCCCTTTGTCTGCCGAAGCACTCATGATGGGTTCAATGCAGAGTGGTTTAAATTTTACTGACAGGATCACACAATATGTGGTAAAGTGAGCAGAGAGAAAGACTAAGCCTGCATCGCCGTCGAAGGGTCACGTGATCCCTCTCCCTTATTGTTTTTTTATCTCAACATTGATTGGTTGTTTAAAAATAAAACATCCAAATCCCTGGCAACTATTGGAGCATTACCCAGTCACTTTCCTGTTGATATTATTTGATTGGTCACTTTTTATTCATCCCAACCTAATCCCTCATAGCTTAGTGACTTGTTTGGTTATTGGCCAGCTATGTAGATAGACCCTAACCATTCCCCACACCCTCAAAAAATGAGAATAGAATAGATTTTTTTAAAATGAGTTTTATTAAAATGAAACCAACACTTTTAAGCAATGTGAAAATATATAATATATGAAACTGTACAAATGGTTTAATCAAACAAAACAGTTCCCAAAGCAATAAAAAATTAAAAGAAAAACAATTATAGAATATGAAACTGTACAAGAAAAAGCAAATAAAGAAAAGGAAAACAATGAAAAAATTAACAAATGTGCAATTATATTAAAAGCAACATTAAAACACATAGGCAGTGCTTGTTAAAGTAACAAAAAAGAGTGTCCTTCTGGCTCAGTTCCATCAGCTCTAATACGCTGACGGTGTGTAAGGGCATAGCGCATATCCACCTCCAATCTGTGCTGAAGCTGCTGGCAAAGATCGGACAACTGTTGATTCCTGTGAGGTGGAGACAGCTTCCTGTAACGTTGAATTAAAAACGCTTTAATACATACACACATACATACATAGGAAACAAAGAGTTTTCAAACAACATAGTATATTACGGACGTTACAAACTGTTAAATAGTTGTGTAGCCAAGCGCTAACTTGGCGAGGTATTATTTACACCTATATGGTCGGCTAATATAAAACTCAACTTACCGCAATGCCTATGTTACGCGCCCTCTTAACTCTTTTATGCACATGGCCTGGCTCTTCCCGTGATCTTTCCTCGTCGAACTTTCGCTTCAAAGCTTCAAGACACTGGATAGTCTCTTCAAGAAGAGCAGTGTGTGCAGCCTGCCTCTCCATCAAACCCTCAAGCTGACGAGACAAAGCGCTCTGACCAGAGATCAGCTGTTTCATCAAGTCGTTTAAACTCAGTGGGCTTGATGCTGGTTCAATGAGGCTGGATTGAGACGGAGAGAGGATGAGAGCACATCACCTTCAGGGACGGATTTAGTGAATTGGGGGCCCCAGGCAAATATAGGAATGGGGCCCTATACATTTGCACACATTTACCTAGATCAACCTTGAGGTTCCTTTTTTGTCGTGATGCTTTCTGTTGCACAATAGTTGTGTCCAATGTTTCTACATTTTTTATGTGCATGTTATAAATGGATTCTTTCATTTACATTTACATTTATTCATTTAGCAGACACTTTTATTATTTCTTGTTGTAGACCACGAAATAGCAATTGATTTACCATTGAGATACAAGTTTTAACAAAATAACATTTTATTTTGACAGAGCATGAAGAGTAGACATGTTTCATAGGTCATAGATGTTTTTCAAAGAACTTGTTCATGTTTATTAGACACATGAAAAAAAAGAACAGAAATACCAGGTTCCCATCACTTCTCTTTCTTTGCACTGAGCAATTTACTGACACAAACCTGTTTACATTTTCACAGGACAGGTCAGCTCTTCTTCTGAACATGCAAAATGTACATTTATTATTTATTATTACTTTTGTTTGGCTCTTTGTGCCACATACTGTATTTTGATGAAGCTAAATTCTCAATAAAACTGTTTTCATTGATATATTTTACTGTTTCTGTTGTCAGATAACGGAATCAATATGAAATAGTGACTGAAACGCGACCCATTAAGGCTACATAACCAGCTCTCCCTTCCAAGATGTTAATCTGCACAAAAATCCTGATTTATAATCGTGCCGTCATCTGATAAAATCAAATAGGCTACACATAAGATAAAGACAATACCTGTGCTGTGATTTCGGCTATACTTGCATGTAAAATTAGAGAAGCAACATATCCGTGTTTTAACTGAAAGCGCAGCTCCTTTCAGCCGCTTTCAGACGCAGAGAGAGGTGTGTGCGCGCACGCGCTGGGAGACCTCGCGCTCGTGCGGCAGTCAGCTTCAGATGCATAATATTTTCATTTGCTACAAGCAGGATACACAAGAAGCACGTTTAACTCGGACACGCATACGGTTGTCATGGTAATAAACACCATACACAGCAACCGTTTGCGTGTCCGCGCTTACTGCACATCTCCTATATGAAAAGCATTTTTAGGGGGCCCTTGGCTTTTGGGGGCCCAAGGCAGTCGCCTACCTTTGCCTAATGGGTAAGTCCGCCCCTGATCACCTTCATGCTCAATGAGGATGATTCCAATGTCCAGGTGGTGGAATGAGTAATCGTCATCAGAGTCCTAACAACAAAAGAGCACAATCATGAAATTTCTCATTATATAACCATAAATAATGTTAAGCAATTTGTTACAACTGCTGGAGTTAATTAAATGAATAGTCCACCAAAAATGTTTAATTCTCTCTCCTTACAATGATTATTTAAATTTTGGTAACAAGAGTTTTAATGGAGGGACAGAAACCCATAATGTTCCATTAAAAAAAGTTCATGCAAAAATTTAAATCTGCTGTTTATTTACACAAGTTTTTCTTCAGTAGAACATTAAAGATTTTTAGCTGTAACTCTGGTCCTTGGTAATTCATTTAAATCAGGGGTCACCAAGTTCAGTCCTGGAGGGCCGGTGTCCTGCAGAGTTTAGCTCCAACCCTAATCAAACACACCTGAAGCAGCTAATCAAGCTCTTACTAGGTATACTGGAAACTTCCAGGCAGGTGTGTTGAGGCAAGTTGGAGCTAAACTCTGCAGGACACCGGCCCTCCAGGATCAAGTTTGATGACCCCTGATTTAAATGCAAGTCAATGGCTACCATCACTTGGAGTATAAAAAAAAAAAAAAATTTTTTTAAAAAAAAACACTTGCATGTTTGAATTTGAATCAGAAATGACGATTTCAATTGATTGCTTTATATCAATTACTAAGGACCTCAGTTTCAGCTAAAAATCTTGTTTAAATATTACTTTAAAATTTCTATTTTGGATCAACTATCCTTAAAATTGTATTTCAGAAATTAATTCTAAAGGGTTTGTAACAACATGAGGTTGAGCAAATATAGGATGAACTAACCATTTAAACAAACAGATCACCCAAAGAGGTTAAAAGAGCTATTGTATTAAGTTAATGGTTTATAATAATAATAATAATTATTCGATTTTATGTCCTGTTAGATATTCTGAGAGAAAACAGTGGTTACTTACAAAGCATACTTTGTAGAAATCTGTAGGGTTGTGCAAAGGGCAAAAGGGGAGCCCTCTGAGCACCAGAAACCTAGTATCAGTTGGCTCTTTAGTCTGTTGGGGAGTAAAATGAAACGATTAATAAAATGAAAGAAATGATCACAAGAAAGCAGAACCAGTCAGGCACAATTTTGATTGTATTATACAACCAATATTGTAAACTTTTTCGATACATTTTCATTACTTAAGCTGTTAAAAACAATGCAATGCAAGTCTATAATGGATTTGGACTAACCTTGATTTGTTGTGAAAGCTGTCAACAGCTGCCCAACATTCCCTCTTAAGACTGAAATATCTCAATTAGATGACTGCATGAGATTCTTGCCCACAATCCTGTAGAACTCCATGAACACCTAAACCAGAGAAAAAAAGTGTTACATTTCAAGACTAACTGTAACTTTTAGCATAAATGTTTAGCATATGCACATCACTTTAAGCTCAACAACTCCGATGCAGTTATTATAAATAATAATAGTTACGAATATATATCTAAGAGACAAACTAGCATTAAAAAAAGGCTAATTCATGCACACGTGCTGATTTTAAACGACTGAAGCTAAGGGTAATGAAATGCTAACATTACAGCTAATTAAACTGAACATGCAGAAACACACTTGCTGAACTTATCTTAACTGTGAACCAAAAGAAACACGGATTTAAATATTAACATTATAGCTTCTGTGAACCGACAGGAGAAAAACCGTCGATCAGTAAATTAGGCCTATAAGACTACTTTAGCTTTAACTACAGTAACGCTGTCATCGGACCGGTCTTTTGGATAACGTTAATCAATTTTCCCAGAAAGATAAAGATAAAGAGAAAGAAGCTAATTTACACACTCACCATTTCATGATGTTTTCCAAATCCATCGCGTGCATCATTAACCGGTCTCAGGTCTCTTCAAACATGGTGCACTCACTCAGACGTGTTCGAATGGGGCTCCTCCCCCTCAGAGAAACTTAACACATTAAGCCATCTCTACTTAACATAATCATTGCATTCAATATTTCGTCTGAATAGTTCAAACAACTAATTATATTTAGTAATGGCGACGTGTTTTACAAAAACAAGAAAGAATAATTAAAGACAACTTAAACCGTTTATTTAAAACAAAATCTGGGTTTAGAGTGTTGGATAATCAATTTTCCCAGAAAGATAAAGAGAAAGAAGCTAATTTACACACTCACCATTTCATGTAGGGATGGCAGACGCGAAACTTTCGTTTCGACCCATGTCACGTGACTAAGGCGATTCGAAGCATCGGGGCGTGTCACAAGTGTTTCGAGACGTGGCATACTTGCCGATTCTGTGTTTGATTGACAGGGTCGGAAACAAATCACACAATTGCACATCTGTCTCAACCTAACTCACACAAAGTATAAAAGTGGAGTTAACGCATCTTCACTTCGTGGGTTTTTGTGAGAGGAGAGAGATTTTGCGATATAGTGATATTTATAGTGTAATTTGGTTAATTATATTTAGGCTACATTAAAAGTTATTATTAAGATATTGATAGATAGGCTATAGACATTGACAGATAATTGTCCCTTGTGAGAGGATTTTTTTCAAAGGCTGGATATATTCTATGTAAAAAAAGAATTAGGCTAAGTCCATCAACAGCAGAACAATTATTTTTTTTAAATAAAAAGCTTTATATGTAAAAAAATAAAAATAATTAAGACATTGTGGCTTGATGTATTTTATTGTCTATTTTTCATTACCAAAATAACACTTATTTATTCACAAAGAGTTCATTCAGATGTCAGACCGATGTTTCAACACATTACAAGAACAGAAAAATAAAAACACACATTTTAATTGTTTATTATAATTTTGTGAAGATGACTGCTTCACCCAGTATTCGAACTCAAGGAGACAGCATTCCAGTCAAGCACACTAACCACTCCCCCAAATCACTTGGTAGATCGATTAACACAACATACATTATAATTAGTCAATTCGCTTAACTGTTTCTTTGTCAACGCTGTTTCAGAGCAACACTTGAAAATGACCACTAGGTGTCACCGTAGAGACGGGTGTCGAAATGTTTCGAAGCCTCGACACATTTGCTTCGACTGCTTCAGTGTTTCACGAAGCCTCGCTCTGCCCACCACTAATTTCATGATGTTTTCCAAATCCATCGCGTGCATCATCAACCGGTCTCGGGTCTCTTCAAACATCGCAGGCTCACTCAGGCGTGTTCGAATGGGGCTCCTCCCCCTCAGAGAAACTTAACACATTAAGCTATCTCTACTTAACATAATCATTGCATTCAATATTTCGTCTAAATAGTTCAAACAACTAATTATATTTAGTAATGGCAACGTGTTTTACAAAAACAAGAAAGAATAATTAAAGACAACTAAAAACATTTATTTAAAACAAAATCCGGGTTTAGAGTGTATGATAACAAAGACAGCACTTCTAACTGCTAGTCATTAACATACGAAAGGCATTCACACCTCACAGCCATCACACCTCACAGCCATTCCTAGGAACTTCCACTGATTCCTGTATAAATCCACATACATGAGATATCTGGTTGTATCACGAAATTTACTTTTGCGTGCTACCTTTCCAAGCACTCTGCCTTAAACATCTTGTAAAAGTGACGTTTAACTGGGATTTCCCATGCCCATATTTGTCCGGATACAGCTCGTTTCATGCAGTGTAAATGAAGTAGATGTAACAGTGAAATAGTAAGATTGAGGCCTTGTGTCTCACGACCGCTTTGTAGACAGACCAGAAAAAGCTCTAAAGTACAATCTCAGTTTAAACACTCTCTTGACTGTAATGCCTTTGTGGAGAGGGAGGACACACACACATCTGAACTAAGTGCAACCACAAATTCCTCAGGCTTAAAGAAGTTTTCTTCACTATCTGCAAGTCATAAAATTGACAGACGAACAGCACCTCACCCAACTGGCTGGCCAATTTCCTGCCATGCTTTTGGGTTATCATCGTAAGGAAACCTCTAAAAAATAGGAGCGCTTTGAGGTAAACATCTGGCAATGGTCCAGCGACAAGCTTTATGATATCTCCTGACCGCTTAAGCAGTAACTCAATGATGGTATCAACAAGAAAGACTTTTACGAGAGAAGTCTGAGTGCTGAAGTTTTGCAGATGCACCCTAAAATGATGTTCTCATGAGCTCATAACCTCGCTCTTTTTCTCCCACATTCCACAGCTCGTTTCTGGTCTTGGACCTTGCTAAAAGGACTCAAAACTTTTCTTAAGTGTTCCAAAAAGACAATTAATAATAATCATTGCTGCTATTAGAAGCAAGATATATATATATTATAGATACAGACAATAAATATATATTGCTGGTTGTAGTTTATGAAATGAAATTAAGCTTTCTGTGTTATTGTAACCAATGATATCTTCTCAATCTGTGACATAACTTTTTCCTGTGTTTAATTCATATGCGTGGTGCCATTATTTTGAATTTAGCATAGTTTAATCTATGCCTTAACCCGTGTAGTAGGTCAAAAGTAATATGGGCACTTTGTGTATGCCAAATACCTGTTGTTTGGTCTTGAATAATAGCTGATTTCACAAACAACAAGTTGGTGTAAGTGAAAGTTGACTCTTCTGATCCTACTGTATGATTATAACACATATAGAAATCTGCCAGGATATTTTCTTCATGTGACAAAATAACTAAGCAGATAAATTTATGCACGGAAGATTGATCCATGTGGGCGGGGCTCTGCCCCCAGGAACTATTTCATTGGAAGAGCATCGAGTGGGAGGGACCGAAAACCACGGTCTAAAATACTGACTCCCAGCTGCTTGCTTTCTCTGCTCTCTGCTCTCTGCTCGAAAATTGCGCGTTTCTTTGAAACTTGGAGCTACTCCAAACGAGCTCGCAGCCTTAACATCTGGCCGAGTTTGAACAACACTACAAATACTTAGTCACATCTCTGAAGAAACCCTTGAAAGTCTGAAGCTACGCGAAAGGAACTCAAGAGTGTCATCACAGCCCAGAGCCAACAACAGAAGGACATCCCCAGAGTGACGTCACCGCGACGATGACACGTGGAATTCCCTCAAACCACACAGCGTCATTTCAACTTAAAAGCAAGTATCAAACAAAATCTCTATAAAGTGGCTGAACTGGTCGTATCTATCTCTAAAGTAAGGGTAATAGAGTTCTCCTCTTGATGATCGACACGGGTAAAATCGTGTGGAAATAGCAGAACAGTGCTATATTTTAATCATTCTCAATTGCAACAATTCATTGCCTATGTTTGTGTATGTATGTATTTTGTTTTATGTTATTTAGCTTAGTTCATGTATTTTAGTAAGATAGCAAATAAACTCTTGTTTGATTTCTTGTAGAGAAGTGCCCTGTGTTCTGTTGTGAAAGATTCAAATCAAACTTTGCCCAGATTATGTTACCTATGCTCATAACTGTCATGAGGTTATTTAAATAATTCTGTATTATTATATCGTGGCCACGAGAATAAACAGAATTTCTCAGACATACTGAAATCTAACAGCTCGCTGGACGATTGTTAGATAAGGTATAAATTGGACGATTTGATTAATATCAATTGATCATATCAATATCAAATCTTAAGATTCAGCTTAAACCAAAGAGCTAAATTAAACAATGTAAAAGGGGTAAAATCCTTTACAGGAATGGTGGAGGAAGACAGCGGGCATCATGTGATTTGAATACTCATAATCAGAAATACATATTGTGGTATTTTGCCTATTTTCTTCTAACCGGACGGAGAAATAGTGTAAATACAGAGAGACAGAGTTTGTTTGTGTTTGTGGTACTGTATGCATGGCAAAGCGTTTTGAATGAATTAAAGTGCAACCTTAGTTGTTTGAGAAATGAACTGCAGCAAATAAATTGTCTTGTAAGACAAAAAGTCGCTCTAAAAGCGCAAAAGAGACAAATGAGCGAATTTCCTCATTTCTCTCTTCCATAAGGCCTTAATAGCGTGATCTGGTTTGTGCGTGTTTCCAATTTTCCACTTCCGGATATGCTATTTAATCTCCCAGCGAGAATATCAGATTAGCTACCTGTTATTTCTCTGCCAATCTTTGAGTCACTGAAAGAGTGAAATCGGACGCGGCGCTCGGAAAGAGTGGCCGAAACGCGTTCTGGGGAGAATAGTTATTGATTTTGATCAAAGAGAATTGTGTGATGAAAAATCCACGTGTGTTTCTGTCTGTCAGATAGACTGACAAGTGTTAGGTCCGCCGAGGCCTCAATAACGCTGTTGTATTAATTAATCGGTAGATTAATTTATCTCTCTCTGAACGAGTTGAGATCGTTAGCGCTATACGAAAGAAAGAATCTAAATAGCTGCTTTTTGATGGTAGTGTGAAAGGCATTATCCGGTTCTGCGCATTGGAAATGACAGGTTCCCTAACGTCACCATAGTGACGCGTAACTCAGGAAGTGCGCAGGCTCCGTCCCCGTGCCATTTTGAGCTGTTGTAAACAACAGCCTAATAGCAAGCTTAGCTAACTGAAGCCAATGAGTAGCATATTGGAGCTTAGGCAAAGCTAGCTGTATTAGAAGCATAGCGATTAGCACATAGCATTTCGTAGCCTGTGGGTTTGAATGCGTGTGTGTTTGCAGTGTGTTTTTGAAGTGTTGATACGAGTTTAACCCTTCACAGCTGAACTTTAACTCACACTAAACTGTTTACATCAGTTCCTTCTCTCTTTTGAATTCACTCATTCGCTCTTTGGCATTCACTGATTCTACCTATAACTTCTCATGTGAAAGGACTTTAACAATACAAATTTAAATAAACCTTTAATGTGCAAGGCAGCTGATTTTCATAGGAAATGAGACCAGCGATTTCACCGGTGGTTGTAATAAGCAGTCGTGTTTAGGTTGTTTTGTTTTGTTTCATATTTAGCAGGTATTAGTTTCATAACTATTGGGGTTTGTTATAAATTAACGCTGGGTCTTAGCCTCATTGCTTTGATAGGAAGATAATTAATTTAATTATGATTGCGCTCATGATTTTAAGAATCTCATTGGATGAATTGCTATGAAATATTTGAAATTGATAATTTAATTCCATAACTAATCCCAGATGTGAAATTAAATTAATTTCATTAAAATAATTTCATTTCCCGATTCCACATAGACTGATTGAGATAATTATGTGTGCTCTGATAATTTAACAATAACATTAAGATCTTATTAACTATCAAAGTGTTTGATCGTCTGGCCCGGGAATTTTTTTTTAAATTTCCTTTATAATTGAGACGATACGAATTAATTTGTTCTAATGATTTGAATAACACAAGGAATTAGTAATTGGTCAGGCTTAGGGATACGAAATTAGGGATGTGGAATTTGTAATTTAATTTCATAATTACGAATTTGAAAATTCTAATTCAATTTAATAATTAATTACAGTTCCTGTTTCCATATGGCAACACTATTGGCTGATCAATGAAATGTAATCGCTTGTAATGTTAATGAACATCATTAAGATTTTAATCCATGACTGCTAATAATGCTCTGAAATTTTAATTTCATATGCAACTCATTAGAGCTTGTATTACCCTGCTTCAATACTTACGGAGTATTGTAATCACAGGTGTTCTTCTAATATTAATGACAAACATCATTAAGTTAGATCTTTAACTATCAATCATTGCTCTGAAATTTTAATTCCTGCATTGGCTAATAAGGATCTGAATACGTGGCTAGCTCTGATTAACTTTTAATTTTTCTAGAGAATCAAAGAAAAAACCTATTCCAGAAATGGCTGTCAAGTCTCTTCACCAACCCAGTCATCTCGCTTGTTCACGATCTCCAATCTGATTACAAATTTCAGCAAATTGAGCACTATATCAACGCACTCCTCCCAAGCCATCACTGTCTGGTCTCAGTTTTGCTAGACAAACATTCCATGCTTACTTACTGACCCGCTTACCTTGTGTTTACCTACCTTTCCTTCCAGTGTTCCATTTACGTTATTCCACCACTATCTCCTTACAAGGACAATTACACTCAGATAAGAAAGAATTCCCCTCCGAACTGGATATCAACTGTTCTCATTTCCCTCTGTTCCATTGAATAAACCTGTTAATGATTAAACCTGCTTGAATGGAATCCACATGGATACGCCATTCTGTTCGCCGCTGACGGATTTCATCTGTTACCATCGCCCCTTAGTCCCAGACACCCTACCTCTAGGAAAGGAAATAGAGATGTAGCTCAATGATCATTAATCCTCGTAAGAGCTCTCCATTCTAAGAAAGCTCTCCAAACAAGCCCCTGCTGGTTCCGTCCACAGTCCAGCTCTCCAGAAGCTCTCATCCAAGAAAAGTCCAGCTCTCAAGAGCCCCTCTCTCGTCCAGCTCTCAAAGCCCCTGCTGGTTCCGTCCAGCTCTCAAGACCAGCTTGCTGGTTCCGTCCAGCTTCAGAGCCCCTGCTGGTTCCGATCTCCAATCTCCAGATTCCGTCCAGCTTACTGGTTCCGTCCAAACAGCTCTCCAGAGCGCCCCCAGGCACAAGTGCCCTCCAGCAAGTGCCCTCAGTGCCTGCTCTCGCAAGTGCCCTCCAGTGCTTGCTCCTCGCAAGTGCCCTCCACAAAGTGCGCACAGACTCCTCCCAGAGCCCGCTCCTCGCCAGCCCTCAGTGCCCGCACTGCCAGCGCCCTCAACTCAGTTTCCCGATCACCCAGTCCATGCCTCCAGTTCAAAGTCCAGTGACAAAAATAGTTAGAGACCGATGTCCCACCATGGCCTCCCGAGATCTCTGCTCCGCCATGGCTTCTCGAGCTCCCTGCCCGCCATGGCCTCCCGAGCTCCCTGCTCCGCCAAATGGCCTACCATGGCCTCCCAACCCGCCATGGCCTCCAGTGCTTGGCCACCCGAGTTCCTACGTTAGTCCTGCCTCCTGTCCTCCCGGTCGGATGTTGTCTTCAGGGTCAGCTCACCACCCAGTCACTCGCTCACCTGTTCACGATCTCCAATCTTCTGATTACAAATCACCGCCACCTGTCAGCAATCATCTGAGCACTATATCAACGCACTCCTCCCAAGCCATCACTGTCTGGTCTACAGTTTGCACTGCTAGACAAACATTCCATGCTTACTTACCTGACCCGCTTACCTTGTGTTTACCTACCTTTCCTTCCAGTGTTCCATTCCCTGTGCTCCTACGTTCCAGTCCTCCGCCGTCTCAAGCTCCACCACTCCCCCCGGATCTCCTGGATACAGATAAGGACAATTGCACTCACATAAGCCCCTTGAAAGATTCCTATTCCCCTCCGACTCACCTGGATATCGAACTGTTCTCATTTCCCTCTGTTCCATTGAATAAACCTGTTAATGATTGCCCTTATCTCTGTGTCCTGTGTCTACCTGCTGACAATGGCGCAATCCAATCCCGCATATTAAATATGTCTCTTGTATCAGGGCACAGGAAATAGATCCACGGTGCAAACATTCCAACACCTGGGCCCGTTCAACGGCAGAATCCAAACCATTCTCATTCAGTTACAAAATATCTAGAGTATGCATTGAATATTCACAAACCCAAAATTGTATTCAATAAACGAAGAAAAGCAAAAGCACTCCCACTCTGCAAATGACATGCAAACGTTAGAGTGCGTTCTAGATATCAAAACACCTAGATGAAAAAACCTTTTAGAAATAAGGTAAAGTAAATAAAAGTATGAATATCTGATGTAAAAAATAAAAACAACACAGACAGAAATAACCAACCGACAATTATAAACAAAAAACAATGCAGGCCGCACGTTACCGAGAACATAGGTCTGATTGAACAACAAAAAACTTGTGATGATCCGTGACCGAGCCACCTCAGCCCACAACGAGCCTCCCAAAAGGCTCACATTACCAAAACATTATTGTAATGAAACCTACTCTCCATTAGTCCCCTCCAGAAAAAAAAGAAAGACAAAAAAAAAGGGGGTTAGTCAGCAAAGGGACGATTGTATCGAATAAAAATAAAAAATACTATCCCATGAGGAGAGAGGAAAGAAAAAAAAAAAAAAAAAAAAATAAATAAGAAATTGATCTAGCGATCATCCATATCTCTCCCGTCACCATCTCCTCCATACCGGTCACCAAGCCCCTCCCGTCGGATCGAAGAAAGGGCAGCCGCCATCCTCCCGCTGCCCTGTGGATCCGCAGCAAATGTCCCACTCTGTGACAGGGAGCCGACAAAATCCTCCGCTTTCCGAATAGAGTTGAAGCATCTCTGTTCACCCTCGTGCCGTAGTTTAATTACCGCAGGATAAGCGAGGAAGGGCTGGAGACCAAGCGCCGTCATCGATCTCAAAACCGGAACCAAGCTTTTTCTCTTGGCGGCTGTAACTGGACTAAAGTCAGGAAAAAATAGTAGCGTGACATTGTCCTGCGTGCACTTCACCAGATAGGCCTGCCGAGCACCCTTCAGAATCTCCAATCTGTCATGCCACCTTAGTACACGGAAGATGAGAGTACGCGGCCGATCTGAGTTTTTCCTTCCATCATACACGCGGTGGGCTCGGTCAATCTCGATGTTACGACCCTTCAGAGAAGGAATCCACTTGGAAAGATTAATTCTCAGGAAACCAGCCACATCGGATCCCTCCATCCCCTCTGGTAAGCCCACAAGCCGTATGTTATTTCTCCTGCTTTTATCCTCCATATCCGTCATCTTCTCGGTGAGTTACTCTAGCTGATTTCTTAAGACCGTGACTGCATTCCGATCCTCACGTGTAGTTGCCTGCACAGAATCAACGCGGTCACGTGTCTGCTTCGCCGCGGCAGCCATGGCCTCAAACTCCTCTCTCAGCTCTTTAACAGAATTGTTAGTCGCTTGTAAGTCCTCACTCAGTTCACGTAATGCTGGAATCAGCACAGTCCACAGCAGCTTTCACTGCCGAAGTCACGATCGAATCCAAAATGCTTTGTTGTTCTTTAAATGCAAGCTTGATACCGTTAGCAATAGCCTCGTCTATATCCTCTCTGGAGATGGTGGCATCCCTGAATTTTTTCTTTATTGGCGATTGCCCAATCTCTCTTTTCCGATCGCCCTTGACTGTCGAAGTATTCATGATGAGTCCGATGCAAAATGTTTTGAAATTTACTGACAGGATAATAAAATGTTTGGCAAAGTCAGCAGAGCGAAAGACTACGCGTGCATCGAGGTCGAAGGGTCACGTGATCTCTCAGAAACTACCATTTCTAATTTGAAATTCTAATTTGTTGCAATTGAGTTTTGGTTCCAACCTGTTTGGTCTCTCTCCGTCTGTTATTAAATTAACTTTTATAGGTTTCCCTTTTCTGATAGGAGATATGGCTCCCCCTAGTGCTTGGTTAGTGAAGTGAAATTGCCTCCAGTGTGAGTTACAGCAAGCGGAGTCACCCGTTCCGACTGTACCTGGTGCAGGCTGGAGGGGAAACCCGAATACTTCCGTCCTAGTGTTGCAAAGTGACGGCCCGCAGCAGGCTAGCAATCGGGTATCAGAGGAGGAGTCAACAGCTGTCTGGGCGAAGGTGCGGATATACCATCCCGGCTAAACTATTGACGAAGTATGTCGAACTTCGGGTTCGCGCTGACGGATAGACACCGGGACCTAGCCCCGCCCCTCTTCAGGCCAGCAGTCGTTTGACATACCTCACCCGAGTCCCAGCCCGGTTGTGCCAAAAGCCACAGCTGTCTGAGAGGCTCACAGCAGTACGGTGGGGGCGGAGTGTTCGGCAAAACCCTTACAGGAGCTCACCTGGTGCGCTCGGGCGGTGGGCCTTGCTGCTGAACACTACTGGAGCAATTTACATTCCTCACAAAGCCTAGAGTATAAAACTTTCTAATTAGGAAAACCCTTCTAAGTAGCAAAACCTCCAAAAAAAAATTAAGGTTTTCTTAACGCTTAGGCCAGTGTGTTTATCCTACTAAAATTAGCAAAGCCAAACCCCTAGATGCATCGACTCAACAGCGCCTCCGCGCTGCCACCTTTGTTACTAATCCTACATCCTACTCTCCTCTCTCTCTTTTCTTACTGCTGCTATCTTCTAATTTGACTACTGCTGCTGTTGCTGAGATTTTTGCCTGTGTGAAGATCACGAGTGGAGAACTTTAGCAATCGAAACAGGTATTTGTGGAACTTGAGAACATGTCAAAATTGTTTTCCATTTACCTTCCTCTTTTGTGAAATCCTACCCCGCCAGGTTAAAGCAGGTCCACAAAAGAAAGGCACCGGAAAACGTCAGGCACGCGAACACTCTAATTAGCTTGTGGTGTCAATTTTGTCATTAACGGGACCAGTGCTGTCATTGTTATTGTTTTCCTTCACACCGGAGAAAACCAATTGCAATCACAGACTTACAAAAAAATTCCCATTTACAAATCCTCTGATTAGAAGCAACCTTCTTCTTCTCTTTACCTGTTCTCTAGCTGTGCTACCTGTGTGTGTGCGCTCAATTTTTCCCCCACAGAGGCTACAAATTAGAAGCACGCCCCCAGAGGATCACAGTCACAGAGAACCACACCCACCTGTTTTACACAGTCAACACTAGTACACATTCTATATTGCACATCTACACCCCTTGTTTGTTGATTTGTTCTGTTTTGGTTTGTTTGTTTTGTTTTGTTTTGTTTTTCTTTTCAAGGTCTGTGTCAGTCGTGGTTCGAGATCTCACTCACCACGCCCAAACATGTCTCACACAACAGGACATGTCGGTCACTGGGAGGATTTGGAAACATGGCTAAGCATTGCAACAGACAGCCTCCTCCCTAAGGCTGCTGAAACACTAAAACATCAGACACAAGACCAGCTGGATGACAACATAACAAGCCTCATGGCACAAGACCCAAGTCACAGCTACAATCACAAAGAATTAGCCAAGATCACTGGCTCCTTAAGCCACACACTCATCGCCACCCTTAAGTTGAGCGACAAGCACGCTGCACAACGCCAGCAGGAGATGACACGCGCACAACGACGCATAGAGCAGCTGGAACTTGAAGCTCAGGAATGACGGGAAGGGTCGGATGAGGCGGAACAAGGTGCTGAGGAGGATATCAACCAGCTAAAAGAAACCCTAGCAGCTACTAGCCAAGAATTGGAAAAGGTCAAGGCAGACTACGATGATCGGTCCAAAAAGCTACAGTATGCTGAACAGCTTCTGGAGAAAGCAAAGGCTGACTTCAGAGATAAAAACGGCAGAATCAAAGCCCTTGAAGCTCACCTGGATGAGTCACGAAACAAGGTTAGTCGTCTAACACGACAGCTTGACTACGTCAAAGAGGAATCTGACAGTTTCCAAGAGGAACTCAAGCATGCTTACGAACTGCGCCGTGAGCCATCAAGGACACGACGCGCACCGACCTCACCCCTGCCGAGCAGGACCGGGTCACCTGTTTCTGGACTGACACGTGAGAAAAAGATGGAGGGGGTGGTGTTGAAACATTCACCAACTCACTCTGGAGAACTTTACCTCACTTTACCTCAGCCAAAAGAATCTGCTGCAGCCAGTCACAGATCATCGCACGGCTTGGACCTAAAAGACCTCGACAAGCTCGCCAGGAACATTGGCAAATTCACCCCGACCGTGCCAAATAGCCCAAATGTCCAAGTGTATCTCCAAGATATCGTTTTCCATCTGGAAATGCGACCTAGCGTTACGGACGAAGATAGACTATATTTACTTCGAACGACATCCAGTTCTGAAGTCCGCAGCTTCCTGGACAGGCAGCCTGCTCACACAAAGACTGATTACCAGCTGCTCCGAGAAGCCCTCATTAAAGAGTTCTCCGACCCTGAGTCTGAACAAGGCCTCGTGGCTGCTCTGGAGACGAGACAAGGACGTCACGAACCTCCTCAAGCCGACTCAGACGGGCATACTTTGGAACTCGCAACGAACCTGACATGGAGGATGGACTGAACTTTAAAACTCTCTTCCTACGAAACCTTCATCCCGGCGTAAGCCACCATCTTGGCGTTCTCGCATGTCCACGGACAATGAATGCTCAGCAGTTGCGAGACTTGGCGCAGAAAGCCTACGGCAAACAAAAGATGGCCTCAGAAAAAAGTGCCAAAACCCCAGCCGTTCTTGACTTCAACATTCAAAGTCAAGGGCTGGCGCTAGAGGGCGCCCAACGCCAAGACAATGCCAAGCCGCCACCCAGGGAGTGGAATGCACCCTCGTCCAACAAAGAACGAGACTCCCACGCTGGTACCCGATCTAAACCGAGGTACGAACGCTGGGATGGACCGCGTGGACATCAACGCTCACCTGGACGGCACTGGGAAAAGACATGGGACCAGTAAAGGCCTCACGAAAGTCATTGGGAGAGATCGTGGAACCAGCCAAGCTCATTTGGAAACTCAAGAGAAAAAAACTCATGGGAATCCAACGGAAACTCCAAGGGAAGACGACAAACTCACCCTGGAGCAACCAGCCCAAGGAATCGACGAAAGAATTCGCAAAGATTCCAAGCTGACCGAGCTCAAACTGAACCCACGCAGGAACAAGAGACACCACCGTGTTTCGACTCACAAGAACTGATGAAAATGATGATGAAAGAATTCTTCCAACGGAAGGAGGAAGATCGGAAATGGGAAAAGAAAGAGAAACCAGATTCAGCCTGACTAGCGGCCGGACGAGATGGCAGCGACCAGTTGACACAACCAGCCACGGAGAACAGCACTCCTTCACCTCACTCTCAGAGAACCGTAATCACACTAACTTCAGATGGACACGAAACTCCACCTGAAAACCCAGCAACAGAGTTAGACACTAACTCACCACCTAATGCTCCGAATTACAGCAGCGTCCAACAAACACCTGCTGACGAAACCCCTCAAGTTCCTGAAAGTGCTGTCTTGGTCATCTGCCACTCCTCCGAAGAACGCCACATCAGCCCTGATATCCTAACTGTTTCCTCCCAAACTCCAGTCCCTCAACTCCTAGGCAATCTCATTGAGAAAGGTATAGCCAGAAAATTCTACCTCTCCATCATCATCGAACGACACATCAGAGTCGAAGCGCTCCTCGATACGGGAGCCGACATTACTCTAATGTCTACCGAACTCCTGGAGGAAGTCCAAGAAAGATCAAAGAGGACTAACAGAACCCTCAAACGCCAAAGGTGTGAACTAAACCTTCAAGCATACTCCCACACGGGCCTACAACTAAAACATGTGGCCCCAATTCACCTAACGGTGGGATCGATGGACCTTGTCCATCCCGTATACGTTTCACCACTTAAAACGTATCCACTCCTCATTGGGAAAGATCTGCTTAATCGCTTCGAACCTCTAATAGACTTCAAGCACCTAAAGATGTGGACACAAGTCCGTGAACCTCTGCCTTGCCAGGCGTTAGACTCCAACGAGTTGCAGTGTCAAGTCACTGACACTGTCCCTAAGTCACTGATCGATGATGCAGTAGCAAAGCCAGGATCTGGACCAAGCACAAACAGCAAGGACAAGGACCCTCTCCTCTGCTCACTGCAGGAGCCTGAATCAAACTCAGGCCCCCTTCGAATCATGACTGCAATAGATGTCCAAGGCACATCAGTGTCCGACACGGCACTAGCTCTGTGGGCAGAGAACTCAGCCATCAGCCTGAAGCTATTCAAAACATTGAAGCAAAGACATCAGTGTCTACCACATGTCGCTAAGCACAGCCGCTTCCCTCTCAGTCCCTGGTCGACAACCATGGCCACCTCCAAGATCATCTGCGCTCTGGACATACGATGGAACAACAGACAGCTAACTCACTACTTCCTCGTTGTCTCAGACCTGCCGCATGACATCTACATTGGAGCGGATATCCTGGTCCGGCTCAATGCTTGCATTGATACCGTAAACGACATCATATGGGCTCCCCTGTCACACCAACTGACAACGTCAGTCAACCTCAAGAATCTCCAATCCGGTCAAACCATGCCAGACGCATGTGCTATGATCACGGAGCAAGAAGCCACAATACCTGCCTACAGCAAGAGTGTCAGCGTCCGCCTCAACATGCGAACTGGCCAAACTCTCAACAGTAAGCTAGGCTTCTTCCAACCTTCCAGGACCTGCCTAAAACTCGGACTGACTCTGGAAGCCACACCTCTCATGGAAGTGTCATCTCGTGCTGTGTATGTGTTGTTCAACAACTGTACGGCCCAAGACATCCACGTTCCCAAAGCCAATCACCTGGGATGGCTCATCAGCCAGGCGTTCCACGACTTTGAACTGATGGTACCTGTCATAGGCCCTATACCCACACAGCTAATGTCAGACGAATACGACGACACCGTAACGTTCACAAAACCCCATGAAGTGATTGCCATCACATCCATTCTGCCGGTGTCCAGAGAAAGCGTCTGCCGGTCAGAACTAACAGATGACACTCATCTCGCTGTCTATGCTGTCTCAACACAGCCTGCGACACAATCACCTACACAGGTGACCATCGGGGCCCAAAGCCCCTCAAATGACCTCACTGCAGAAGAACCCTACGCCGGGTTCAACGCACAAGTTCAACAGATCCTGAGTGAGGCGGATGCCCTCCACAATGAAGCGGAAAGAGGTTCTGCACAAATACAAGGACTCTTTCGCAAAGGATTCCCTGGATTGTGGACTGACCAACATCCACACTGTGCGCATCCCGACAAACCCAAATGCGCCACCCAGATTTGTGCGACAGTACAAGATTCCAATAGCATCATACGAGCCAGTGCAAGAGATTGTTGACTCCATGCTGGAAAAGGGGTCATCCGGCCCTGTAACAGCACATACTCTGCCCCGATATGGCCAGTCCTAAAACCCAACGGCAAATGGCGGCCCACCATCGACTATCGCAAGTTGAATCAGCAAGTACCATTGTCACGATGGCCTATGACCCAGTTGGATCAAGAAATTCCAAAAATCAAAGGCTCGACGATCCTTTCCACACTGGACGTCGCCTCCGGGTTCTGGACAATCCCTGTCCATCCCGATGACCAACACAAGCTGGCATTCACCTTTGGCAATCGACAGTACACCTTCACACGGTGTCCCTTTGGCTATGCCAACTCACCAGCAGAATTCAACATCTTCCTGAACAAAGCATGCCCTGACGCCAGAGCCAGAGGCAACCTTGTCTATGTAGATGACGTTTTGATGAAAAGCTCAAGTGTGGAAGACCACCTCAAAGAGATCAATCACGTCCTGAACCAGCTGACAATGGCAGGAGCCAAGATCGCCCTTCACAAAGGACAGTGGTGCAAAACCAAGGTGAACTATGTCGGATTGCTTGTCGGAAGAAACGGCATCGAGCCACAGTCTAACCGCACCCAAGCAATCCAAAGCATAAAGACGCCAACTAACCTCTCTGAGCTGCGAAGCTTTCTGGGAGTGTGCAATTATTCACGACAGTTCATCGAAAACTACGCTGACATCGCACGACCACTAACTTCCCTCCTGAAAAAGGATGAACCCTTCGTTTGGACAGAAACACAGGACACAGCAATGGGCCAGCTCAAACAGCACCTGTGCTCTGCTCCGTGCCTTGCCTACCCAGACCCAGGAAAAGAATTCTATCTGGACGCTGGATTCTCCAATCAGTGCCTCAGCGCAGGCCTATACCAGCTCCATGACAAAGACAAACGAGTGGTCGCTTATGCCAGCAAAACGCTGCTTCCCCCAGAATGCAAGTACTCAAACTGCGAAAAGGCTTTGCTTTGCACTGTGTGGGCTATCCAGCGTTTCTCTAATTACATCAGTGCACAGAAAGTCATCATCGAGACTTGTCATCAGCCGGTCACCTTCTTAAATAGTCAACGCATCAGAGATGGCGTGGTGACCAACGCACGCATAGCTACCTGGCTAATGACACTCCAAGGACAGGATGTCGAGGCAAGATATGCCCAAAACTACAAATCCTCACTTGGAAACGGGCTAGCGGCCTGCCAAAACTGTTCAACGGACATGCTGCATACTCCAGCGGAACCTAAAGAACCGCCACAACCTCAACTGACGAATCACAGGTACTTCAAGGAGAATGTATGTGAAGGAATGCCCACAGCATATGTCGACGGCTGCTCCTACAACCACAAGGGCAATTTACAAGCTGGAGCGGGAGTGGTCTGGCTCAACAACGACCCCTGCCCACCGCAGCAATTCAACTTAGGCCCTCGCTCATCGCAATATGCTGAAATAGCAGCCATCCTCATCACACTTCAAATGGCGGCATCCCACAACATCAAAGAACTCCTCATCTGTACCGATTCGAACTATGCCCGTCTAAGCTTCACATGCCATTTAGCTGGATGGAAACAGAATGGATTCAAGACAGCTAACAACAAGCCTGTCAAACACCAGGAACTCTTCCAAGCAGGCGATGCCATTGTCACTGAACATGACATTATCGTGTATTGGAAAAAGGTTCGAGGTCAGTCACGTCAACCAGAACAAGACAAAGACTTAAATGACCAAACCGATGCCCTCGCCAAAGCAGGTGCATTACACGGAGAGTCCTGGACATTTCAAGCCCTCCCTCCCAACCCTTCAGTAGCGGCCATAACCCGCCGCCAACACGCCACTATCGTACAAACCCCCACCTCCTCCCACATTGCCATTTCACCTCAGTTCGCTGCTAACGATCTCCTCACACTCCAAAATGCGGATCGAACACTGCGAACTATGGCAGCTCACATTTCCGACCCCTTAACTCATCCTATATCCACCTCCGACCTAGCTGCTTCCTCAGAGCTCCGCACGCTCCACTCAATCAAGCACATGCTGCATCTGAGAGACGGTGTGCTCACGTATGTCCCTGAGCCCCTAACTACGCCAAAGCTCGTAGTCCCTCACGGCCAAAGGGGGATGATGCTGACACACGCCCACGATGCACCATGCGCAGGACACCACGGCGCCAAGGCCACCTATGAAACACTCAAGCAAGTAGCATACTGGCCTGGCATGCAGCAAGACGTGGCGGAATACGTAAAAGGATGCCTGGTGTGTTGCCAATTTCAACCGGCAAATCCAAACCACCGAGCCCCACTGCAAAGGAAAGGAATGACTTTCCCCTGGTCGGACCTCCAAATAGACTGGGTAGGACCCCTGCCACGGTCAACGCGAGGTAACAAATACTTCCTCACCGTGGTCTGTGAATTCACGAAGTGGATAGAGTGTCTCCCAGCTCCCAATGATACAGCAGAAACAACAGCCTGCCTGTTAATGGACCACATCTTTTCAAGATTTGGACTGCCTTTAAGGGTCAACTCTGACCGCGGAACCCACTTCACCGCCGACATCATGCAGGAAGTGTGGAAACTCCTCGGTGTACAGGCCAAGCTCCATATAAGCCATCACCCAATTTCCTCGGGTCAAGTTGAACGGGCCAATAAAACAGTGGTCAGCATGTTGAAGAAGTATGTGTCAGCCAATCAAAAGGATTGGGATATTAAACTTCCGCTGGTACTGATGGCTGCTCGAGCCACCCCTCACCAGTCTACCGGCGTACCCCCATTCACATTGATGACAGGGAGAAACATGACGCTACCGCTACACCTGCTGTACCAACCTGGTGACCTGAACCTCGTCACCGCCTATACCACTCACCAATACCTGGAAGAGTTGCATCAGCACCTGAGAACGACTTTCGCCTTCGCTCAACAGCAACTACAACGAAGCGTGGAAGGGCGTAAAGCCTACTACGACCAAAAGGCCTCTCACCATGAGTTTAATGTCGGAGACAAAGTGTGGTACTACAGCTTTGCCCAACCAAAGCAGAACACTCCCCATCGCCTGTCAAAAAAGTTCCTACCTCACTGGACAGGACCTCACGCGATTGTAGACAAGCTCTCACCTGTCGCCTACCGAATCAAAATCAGACAAGGGCGCAGCGAGCCAGTCCTTCGATGGGTCCATCGAAACCAGATAAAGAGGCACCAGAGCTCCAGCCAACCGGAAAAGGGGGAAGATCAAACCCACTGACACAGACCGACAATCATATGCTCTACACCACACTAACATAATTTCTGTTGTTAGGAAAACATATAGCGACCTTGTTGAAACACAACACTTACACTCTCTCCTCAGCTGCACTTCTAGAGTCAACCTCTAGTAGAGAGGAGTTACTTCACACGTGACACTCGTTTGCTGCCTAACCTCATTCGGTGTCCTTGTGCCGCCGTTTCTCGTTTTGTTGTTTCCTTTCACCTGTGTCTCTCTTTGTTTTTTTTTGTTTTTTGTCTTTTTTCTTCTTCCGCTCTCACTATAATTTCCTCTCCCCTCTAGTCCCCTCATCAGGGAACTCCCTTTACCAATTATTTAAATCCAGGTCCCAAAATTAAGATTGACTCCCTTTAATAAGTCGTTGTAACTCGTTGTGAGAACCGTTATCAACCAATCGAGGCGACCCGCCAAATCATGACCGGCATGCTACGTGAAGTAAGTCCTCGATTGATAACTTAGCCATGGGTAGGATTGCACACTACTTGATACCTCTTAAACCTTGTCCAAAACATCCTAACTTCGGCCACCGTGGGCCCTGCTAGTCCCATCCAAACCCATCTCGCCTTTTCCGTGGGTAGCGCTATTCCCTTGTACGTAGACCCGGAAGCAGGCGACTTGGCCTTTCTCCTCAGTTTGCCCATTATCGACTCTAATAGCATTTACCGGCTCAAAGACGTTGTGAATGTGATATTTTGGCAAACGGAACACCTATGTCAAAATCCACATTCCTGAAGTCGTTGCGTATCACGATAGCAATGAGCAGTTGTACTTGGTCCCAAACCTGAGGATGTGTACGCGCACGAAGGACATTCACTTCCTTTGCCCGAGTAAACCTTTCATACGCGATAATACTGAGGGCATCTGCGGTCTAGAATCCATTAGACCCGACATTAGCTGCCCCGCCGAAGCGACACCACGTTCTCAAGTTGAGGTAACGCAAGCCGAAATCATCGGAAACCGATGGCTGGTCAACACCCCAGCACGAACAGCTACCCTCACATACGATCAACACGACACAGCCAAACGCATTATCTTGCCCAACCAAACTTTATGGATCACTGTCCCTAAGGGCTCGATCCTCCATATTGACGAGTTAGCATTGTATCACCTTACCGACGACGAGTATCAGGCTGAAATCGAAATCTCACCCTTATTCAAACAGCACTCCTTTGTCCTTGATCCAGAATTGGAAGAAAGGATCAAGGAGGAAGGAACGCAACTTATTGACTTGACTCCTGTTGATACAGCTTTAGAAGCTATCGCTCGCCTTCCGCCCGCTGGCGTGCCTATTATTCGGTCTTGGTCTGCCAAACACAGCGCTTTGCATCTCTACTATTGTAGGGTACGTTGTGACATTGACACTGGCCTTCCTCCTACACAAGCGAGTGAACGCCGTTCAAGAGTCTTTCAACAAATGCACGTCAGGCGTCCCACGCATTTTCCGACGTGATAAAACCGACCAAGAACCCGAACCTGAGAACTCAACCAACCTGCTTGAGATCACGCCTATACCGCCTCGTCGAACTCCTGACAATTAAACCAATCGGAATGACTCAATTGCCAGTAGTCCTAAAGAATGCACCCCTACATCTTCTCAAGTTCCTAACCTGTTCTTTCCCAAATTACCCCGCACCAGGATTCGGTCAGTGATGGAGATGTTGTTTGTGTCTTGTGTGTGCCTGTTCTCCCTGCTTCTTGTTCCAGTGCCCGCCGACGTTCGCAATGGGAACCTCACCGTAGGGCTGTCGCGATAACCGCGATATCGCAATACCGCGCTATTGACGAGCATAACCGCAGAGGAATGCAACAACCGCAGCAACCGCGATATTTCCTGTCGTAAGGTTACTTCCTTCTCGTTTTATACTTAGTGCATATGTACTGAATATTAGTAATGATAACAATGTGTACCATGCTGATTTGTACAGAGGCTCAGTAAATTTGCACTTAACAAGCATAAACAGACAGTGAATGAGAGAGATCGACTGAACGCGTGCGATTACCTGCGTCTGTCCTTCAGGCGGAGTCATGTATATTTGTGAAAACAGGTTGTCATGTCCAAGGAAAGTGAAATCTGTCTTAACAACGACGCTCTGCTGGTCAGCTGAGCCTTTAAAAGTGGCGCTCAAAGTTAAAATGATTTCAGCAGCTTTACATATCATTATAACATTACATATCTCGAATGAATCAGCGTTTTTGAACGTGCAATTGAATGAACGGTGACCCACTCAAAGACAATCCCTTACCGCCACCGTGTGGCGCAACAATGAAACTGCACTGACTGAGACTCGTCTAAAACACGCAGGTGAAATATCAACAGAAAAGTATCTTGTCAGTCAGATTCGAGGATCAGAACTAACTGTATATATATATATGCTAACAATAGACTATCGATCTTATTGTCAGGTTTATGTTTTGTTATGTGGACCGTTATTTTGTCATTCTCTTCCGTTTACTTCACTTCCTGTTTCAACGTGATTTAGTTTCGGTTCCATTGGTTTCTGAATATGACCTCGTTACATCGTAACACGTACACACAGATTATATATATAATCTAATCACAGATTAGATCATATATGTGTATATGCGGTATATATGCTTATGTATACATACACATGTATATGTGTATATATATATGTATATGTGCGGTAATACCGCATACCGCGCTATTGAGCCACTCAAAATTACCACAAGGGAAATTCCTTCACCGCGACAGCCCTACCTCACCGAGCAAAAGGGGGATGTGTAATGCCTTTGTGGAGAGGGAGGACACACACACATCTGAACTAAGTGCAACCACAAATTCCTCAGGCTTAAAGAAGTTTTCTTCACTATCTGCAAGTCATAAAATTGACAGACGAACAGCACCTCACCCAACTGGCTGGCCAATTTCCTGCCATGCTTTTGGGTTATCATCGTAAGGAAACCTCTAAAAAATAGGAGAGCTTTGAGGTAAACATCTGGCAATGGTCCAGCGACAAACTTTATGATATCTCCTGACCGCTTAAGCAGTAACTCAATGATGGTATCAACAAGAAAGACTTTTACGAGAGAAGTCTGAGTGCTGAAGTTTTGCAGATGCACCCTAAAGTGATGTTCTCATGACCTCATAACCTCGCTCTTTTTCTCCCACATTCCACAGCTCGTTTCTGGTCTTGGACCTTGCTAAAAGGACTCAAAACTTTTCTTAAGTGTTCCAAAAAGACAATTAATAATAATCATTGCTGCTATTAGAAGCAAGATATATATATATATATATATTATATATACAGACAATAAATATATATTGCTGGTTGTAGTTTATGAAATGAAATTAAGCTTTCTGTGTTATTGTAACCAATGATATCTTCTCAATCTGTGACATAACTTTTTCCTGTGTTTAATTCATATGCGTAGTGCCATTATTTAGAATTTAGCATAGTTTAATCTATGCCTTAACCCGTGTAGTAGGTAAAAAGTAATATGGGCACTTTGTGTATGCCAAATACCTGTTGTTTGGTCTTGAATAATAGCTGATTTCACAAACAACAAGTTGGTGTAAGTGAAAGTTGACTCTTCTGATCCTACTGTATGATTATAACACATATAGAAATCTGCCAGGATATTTTCTTCATGTGACAAAATAACTAAGCAGATAAATTTACGCACGGAAGATTGATTCATGTGGGCGGGGCTCTGCCCCCAGGAACTATTTCATTATTCCCAGCTGCTTGCTCTCTCTGCTCTCTGCTCTCTGCTCGAAAATCGCGTGTTTCTTTGAAACTTGGAGCTACTCCAAACAAGCTCGCAGCCTTAACATCTGGCCGAGTTTGAACAACACTACAAATACTTAGTCACATCTCTGAAGAAACCCTTGAAAGTCTGAAGCTACGCGAAAGGAACTCAAGAGTGTCATCAGAGCCCAGAGCCAACAACAGAAGGACATCCCCAGAGTGACGTCACGCGATGACGACACGCGGAATTCCCTCAAGCCACACAGCGTCATTTCAACTTAAAAGCAAGTATCAAACAAAATCTCTATAAAGTGGCTGAACTGGTCGTATCTATCTCTAAAGTAAGGGTAATAGAGTTCTCCTCTTGATGATCGACACAGGTAAAATCGTGTGGAAATAGCAGAACAGTGCTATATTTTAATCATTCTCAATTGCAACAATTCATTGCCTATGTTTGTGTATGTATGTATTTTGTTTTATGTTATTTAGCTTAGTTCATGTATTTTAGTAAGATAGCAAATAAACTCTTGTTTGATTTATAGAGAAGTGCCCTGTGTTCTGTTGTGAAAGATTCAAATCAAACTTTGCCCAGATTACGTTACCTATGCTCATAACTGTCATAAGGTTATTTAAATAATTCTGTATTATTATATCGTGGCCACGAGAATAAACAGAATTTCTCAGACATACTGAAATCTAACAGCTCGCTGGACGATTGTTAGATAAGGTATAAGTTGGACGATTTGATTAATATCAATTGATCATATCAATATCAAATCTTAAGATTCAGCTTAAACCAAAGAGCTAAATTAAACAATGTAAAAGGGGTAAAATTCATTACATGACTTTCATTTAATTATCTTATACTGTATTAGTTCTCGTTTTCCTGTGAACACTCGCGGCATATTTTACCAAAATCTGAGAATGGTCTTCATCTAAAAACTGTACAAAAACAATGACAAAGGTATACAGCTAGTGGGGTAGACCATCAATATCAACACTAAAACTAAAAACATTAAAAAATATTTAGAAGGAAGGATTTCAGTATTAGGTATTTGTTATACTGATATATATTTCTGTTGTGCAAACATATTTCCTGTATAAATGACTATGTCTATAACCTTTTCAAAGGATATGTAGTATAATATTATGGTTCTTAATTGTGATCACAAGGCGACATTGTCCTGCTAGCAAATCTGCCAAAAGTGGACAAAACAGAAAAATCTTAGCACTCGTTAGATGCTTATGCTTATGACCGATGTGAAGTACAGGCAGGCCTACATTTTAATCTCAAGCGAAAATGTTAAAAGAAACGAGTACGACAAATAAAATGTGAACATCATCATCAGCTATATGAGTAAGAGGTCTAGATGTAGTGGCTTAAGGAAAAAGTAATTTAAAACAACGTTTACAAAAATATACCCAAATATACCAAGCGGGATTTTCTGTATTCATATGGTAATTTTCTTAGAAACCGCGTCTCTTGAGTTACATAGGGTGTGCAAAAAATTCCATGATATTTTGTGTCTGTAGCCTTTTCAAGAGGGTGTACAATGTCAATTTTACTGAATGTTTGGTTTTCAGAGCAATGGTTAGATATGTTTCAGTTGTAAGTGTAAAACAGCAAGACCTACGGATATGGAGATGGATAATTGTCCTAAAAAGAAATACCGACTTAGTCAAACACTCTCAAGTAGAAATTTTCTTAATTTTCATTTATTTCTATAAACGCTGAATGCTGACGGCTCTTAGAAAGAAGGCCTCGCCTAATGACATATACAGTCCAACATAAAAAATGTGTACAGCGTCAACCACAATCCTGATCGTCTGACAAAGCAAAATGACAGTCACAGTAGATCGAGAGGAGGTTTTCTGTATTCTGTATGCATTATAGGGATGTAATGGTATGAAAATTTCTTATCACGATTATAGTGACCAAAATTATCACGGTTATCAGTATTATCACGGTATTGTTAAAATGTGCTGGAGATGTTCAAAAAGTACAGAAACATAAATCACTTCACCAAGTTTTATATTTAAAAATCAACAAACAACAAATAAAAATACTTTTTGTTTGCATAATCACTAAAACAATAACATGACCAATGATGTTCAGATTTTAAATGACAACATGACTGACAACAGTTTAATAGCCTGTTCAAATATCTAATGTAAATGTTCAAATAAAGCTTTGAAAAAGTTTCATAAAAATGTAAACCTCACATTTCAGCCTTTAAATAAAGAAAAGGATTAAGTCAAAATGATAATTGATTAATAAAGGATTATATGTATTTTATCTGCTCCATAAATATTTCTAGGTAACTTATCTGAATTGTTTAAATGTGTAGAATCCACTAGTTTTTCATCAGTTTTTCATCATTTACAGCAGGGCATGCAAATTCGGTCCGTTTTTGGCCAGACAGAAATACGCACACAGGCTGAATGTAAATAGAAGTGTCTGTAAATCCACTCTCTGACAGCAGGTGGTGCTTTATATAGAAAAGCTGAATTACGGCTGTTTCCCGTCAACTCCGTGGACAGAGCAGTATTGTGATTAAGAACACCTCCTTTAGGTATTACATTGAGCGAAGATGAAAACAAAATGCCATCGAATCGTTTCTGAAGGCAGTCAGAACCTTCAGAGGTACATTCATATAATTAATTAATTCATATATTAATTTGCATAATTCCCTCAGCATTCTTTTAAATCCTCCCAGCTTTTCCGCCCTATTTTCACTAAAAATTAAACTACTCTGCTGCTGTGCGCACGTGAGACTGTTACTGAAAACTGTGCTTTATGCTGGACAGTATATATTTATCGTGAGATGTTCAAATCGTGGTAATCGAATACGGTTTTAATGATAATTCAAATATGAAACGGTAATATTAACCGTGGGGAATTTTATCATGATTTATCATCAAACCGGTAATCGTTACATCCCTAATGCATTATGACCCTCTTCTTAAGTGGTGTATACACTTTCTGAGAAACTAGACCTCTAGGAATTCACAACTGTGGCCCCATAGAACTTGTTTGGATATTATCTTTGGGTCTGTATAGGGGGAAAGCATGGACAATAAGGTTTATTCTATATCTATGCGAGTACATACTACTACTACTACTAATAATAATAATAAACAGTTGAAACAAGCTCGGCTGATACATCTCTTTAACTTCATGTTGGATGGTGAAAAAAATCCACATTCTGATGCATTAGAAAAAGTATTAGAAAGACACGAAACCATGGTACTCGTGCAAAAATATTAAATAAAATATGAATGAATGTGTAATGTGATTTCTTTGTTGGGAAAAGAAGGTTCATCTATTGGAATTTAGAAAATAAGAGCAAATAATTTTAAGATCAAATACTTTTAAATGTAGGTTTGTCAAAAATAAAGAATAATCTTTTATCTGGTTTAGTTGTCATTTAAAAAAATACAACTTATAAAAGTATTGTGAACCTTTGTAGAAGCAATAAAAGTAAATCATATAAAACAAAGAGAACCGATTATTGACTTTGTTAGAACACAACAGATATGAAACTACATTCGGTAACCAAATGTCCGGGTGTGAGGATGTGTGAGGATCTGTTTGGAGTTGGCATTCCCTATTTTAAAAAACACTGCAACAACCACATTTGTCAACATGATTCTTTTGTAATATCATGTTTGGCCTTATATTGACTAGGAATTGAATTGAAATCTTTGTAAAAAAAAAAAAAAAAGAAAAGTAATAAATAACTAAATGACAATAATATAGATCTATGAGACTTGTGAACCCTTAAAACTTAAAAGTATTACCACTATTAATAAGCAGTCTTAACAACAAAAGCATATGTTTAATACATATTGTATATAGGTTTTAACGGTGTAGCTATTTTCTACCGCCGGACATCTTTTTCATTTAGCTTGATCTGTGCTTTTTAAGCGCAATTAAATATTCTCAGGAGACCCATTGACCCACAGAAGATGCTCCTCACATGTGCTGATTCATTCAAGCACGGTTAACATCTCCAAAGAATGTGCATCATGGTGACATGTACGTTTTTGGAAAGTCTTTTCACATGACTGTAGTTGACTTAAACATTTTAAATGACCAGAACGTTATGGGGTAGATTCCTGGTGAAGTCATAAACTCTTCAAAGACCAGCAGACAAGCGGTTACATCAACATGTGGTCTGTCTACACACTGTAAAAAAACAATATCAAAAAACCTATCGCAATCAACTTTTAAAATTAACTCAACTAGCAACCGACAACTTAAAAACTTTAGTTCATCTAAAGAATAAAATTCAGTCTGCTGAATGTTAAAAGATCTGTTAGAGCAACCAAAGATGTTTTAGCATTTAGCAATGCTAATCTTTTTTAACAGTCTTCTACTTGTACATACTACGCCTTCTACATAATATGGGCAGTATTTGCCTCTTAAAACTAAAAGCAAACAATTATGCTAATAAACAAATGTATTAAACAAGTTGCAATGAGATGCACATATACAGTACCTCAGCACATGATTCTCAAACATGGTGAGGATCAACACATTTTAAATCAGTAAAAATATGAACTCTGATCCACATGACAGCTAACTGACAGTGACAGCAGCAGCAGCAACATAAATTAAGCCAGTAAAATTTAAAACAATGATAATATTTTTATAATAATTAACATAAAATGTTTTCTAGCTGCAATGCATGCTGGGAACTTGTGCAATGTTGTTCAGTGCAAAATTGTTTGTTCAGATGACTCAATTTGAAAAGTTGGGAGAACATTTGGATATGTTGTGAACAAATACTTGAGTATCTAAGTAAGGTAAACAAAACAACATTTGCTAGCTTTTTGAAAGTTGGATCTTTTACAGTGCATGTATTATATTTTCAGAGAAGGCTATGTTTCACCCTGCTGATAAAGGTCGGTTCAGAAAAGTCTGATATACAACTATATAAGTGTAGAACTATATCACAGGCTCACCCTAGTAATAATCTAAGATATGGACACTTTTTATTTAGCCTTTTAAGCTGGAATATGTTTTGAAATAAAATAAACTAAGTACAAGTCTCCTTTAAGGATAAACTAAGATTTGAATACGTACTGTTGAATAAAAATCATAATTTAGGCTACATTTGCAATCAAATAAGTAAAATATTTTATTTAAGATTTCGTCTATACAATCTTTTAATTTTGAAAGATCTTATTTAAACTCTTAAGATTATGCTTTAATAATAAAATTTCATACAATCAAGACGTTCACTCTGAAAAGGGGTAGCAGACTAACTTGACACATGCACTGTAACTCCGCCCCGTCTCTAAGTGGTCTGAAGCATTCATTTCACAATGGTGTTTAACCCTGGGAGGATCTCTGAGTTTTTGTTATATTTCAACTTAAACATTTTTATTTAATTTTTAATCTTTTATTTTTGAAAATCTTTAATTCACAGAATGGATATCATTGTTCCCAGAAAAATATAAGACTTTTATTGTCACCTAAAACTATTGTAAATGTTCATTTTTATATAGTATGTTACATATAATCACATTTTATTTATTAACATCTTTAAAAGAAGAGAATGATGTGTTTTATAAGTTCAATAAACTTAAATACATGTTGAATATGAGTTTAAAACGTATGATAAATGATTTGCTTTAGTAAGATGTTTTATAATGTTAATAAGCTTAATAAATATATAAAATAAATGCTGAATACATTTAAAATATATGATGAATGATTTGCTTTTGTAACATGCTGTCATATTTAATAATATATTTATCACCACCTTCTTTAACCCTCTGGGTCTGAGGGGTTTTGGGGGACCCCTGTAGAAATGTTGTCATGTCCCTGACATTTGTGTTTTTTCAGAATCTTAAAAGCATTAAAACTGTATTAAGCACAAACTGGGCTACAATAATATGCCAGCAGCTTGAACGTACATGTTTGTTTTTAAGAAAACAGCATTTATGTGTGGTTAGTGAAAAACTAAAATACTTGTTTAAAATGCGTGATAAATGGTTTGCTTTGCTGTAACATGTTTGTTACTTAATAAAAATAAAACAAGTTTGTTACTTGAGTCTCGTTTTAGCTTGAAATTTTTATTTTTATACAGTATGTTACATCTAATCGCTGGAGCACTGAAGAAGTTTTAACATTTGTGTTTTTCAGTATCTTAAAAAATATATTAATGGTTAAAGTTATAGTGTATTCGGTACAAACTGAGTTACAATAATATGTTAGCATAATGAATGTACATGTTTGTGTTTTGCGATTTATGATGACATTTCTTGAGTGTTCATAATTAAGATAGCTTACAATCAATATTTTATCAAAAAATGGATTTATAGGCAGAAATTTTTGTGTGATGGGTAGGCGTACAATTTGTACAGTAAAAAAAAAATCATGTCTATGTAGTGTCCCCACAAACCCTATGTGTAGTAATATTCCAAATAATTGTCCCACGATCATAACAACTTTTTACATTATACTAAATGATTTCTATGAAAATATAAAATGCAGAAAGTTTACTGTGATGGGTAGGTTAAGGGGATGATACTGTATAAAATTCATTAATATAATGTAAATATAAATATTAAAGGTTCTAAATATAATGTAGAAACTTTACTTTTCTGTGAAACTGCTTTACAACAATTTGTTTTGTGAAAAAGTTATACAAATAAACGTGAATTGAATATGGAAATAAAACATTGAAAAATAATGTTAATGTTTATGGCCATAGAAATTTGACATGTCCGGACATGTCGGGTCCACAATATCCCTTACCGTTTACCTGTTAAAATATTTATTTTTGCCCCCTTTGCTTATTTTGACTTCGCTGGTTCCTCATTACAAAATGTGTGTTACCTAAAACTAGTGTCAATGTTTTGCTTTGTTTTATATAGTGTGTGATCGCATAATATATTTATATTCAATTCATTTAAAAGATGAGAGACTCTGACAACTGAATGCGCATGCCTGCGTGTGTGTGTGTGTGTGTGAGAGAGAGAGAGAGCGAGAGAGAGAGAGAACATTTTATTGAGCCCATGAGTAAATTACTTCTAAAGCACATTAATTATTTATTTATTTTCTAAGATGTAAAGTTTTCTGTGATGGATTGTAAAATGTAGAATTATCTGTAGATAAAAACATCAGGATTCTGTGTAATATCACTATTTTAGATGGCTAAGCAAATGTGCGTGTGCGTGTGCGTGTGCGTGAGAGAGAGAGAGAGAGAGAGAGAGAGAGAGAGAGAGTAAACAAGAACGGGAAAGACCTCCTGCAGCTCTGTCGAAGCCTGGGTCTGTATATCATCAACGGTAGGTTACGAGGGGACACTTTAGGGAGATTCACATTTTGCTCACCTCTTGGGAATAGCACAGTTGATTATATGATAACAGACATAGATCCTTCATCTCTCAGATCATTCACTGTTAGAGAACTGACCCCTCTGTCTGATCACAGTCAAATCACTGCGTATCTCAAAAAGACTGAAAATAACATTAACACAAAGCCCAGTAAGCTGTACAACATCAGAAACCCATACAGATGGGCTGAAAACAGTGCTGAAGAATATCAGAAGGCACTTAGCAGCCAAAAAATACAAGCGCTGATAGATAACTTCCTAAATAACACCTATACCCACACTAATGAAGGGGTCAATCTGGCTGTCAAAGATATAAATTACATATTTGAAAAATCAGCAAAACAATCCAAATTGAAACCAAAAAATGGAAAGAATCAAATACTCAAAAATTACAAAAATTGGTTTGATCAGAACTGTCAAACTATTCGCAAAAAGCTGAGAACATTGTCAAATCAGAAGCATAACGATCCAAATAATGCAGAGATCCGCCATCTTTACTGCGAAACACTAAGACAATACAAACACACACTCAGAACCAAAAAAGCACAATACACCCAAAAACAACTGACAATAATCGAGAAGTCAGTGAACACAAACCAATTTTGGGATAATTGGAACAATCTGAAAAAAACTGATAATGAAGAATTGCCAATACAAAATGGAGAAATATGGGAAAGTCATTTCCAAACATTGTTTAATAAAGCACAAACAGACACAAACTGTAAGCAAAACCAAACAATCAACCAATTAGAAAAACTAGAATTAACAATCAAAGATAACCAAAACCCATTAGATTTCCCAATAACTGATAAAGAACTTACAGAAAAAATCAAAAACCTCCAACTCAAAAAAGCATCAGGACCTGATGGGATATTAAATGAAATGATAAAACACACAAGCAGCAAGCTCCAATTAGCCGTTCTAAAACTATTCAATGTGATCCTGAGTGTAGGTTACTTCCCCGACATCTGGAATCAAGGCTTGATAACACCAATCTTTAAAAACGGAGATAAATTTGATCCTAACAACTACAGAGGAATCTGTGTGAGCAGCAACCTGGGAAAGTTATTCTGTAGCATAATAAATGCTCGACTACTAGACTTCATCACCACACACAATGTACTTAGCAGAAGTCAAATCGGATTTTTACCAAATTACCGTACATCTGATCACATCTATACACTACATACTCTAATTGAAAAACACGTTAACCAAGATAAAGGTAAAATATATGCATGCTTTATTGACTTTAAAAAAGCTTTTGACTCAATTTGGCACCAAGGACTATTCTACAAACTTATTGAAAGTGGAATAGGAGGTAAAACCTATGACCTCATCAAATCAATGTACACTGAAAGTAAATGTGGCGTAAAAATCAACACCAAACGTACAAGGTATCTCTCCCAGGAGCGTGGAGTGAGACAGGGCTGCTGCTTAAGCCCAACATTATTTAGCATCTATATAAATGAACTGGCGCTCAGTCTGGAGTGATCTGCAGCTCCTGGCCTCACTCTACACGACTCAGAGATCAAATGCCTGCTGTATGCAGATGACCTGGTTCTGCTGTCTCCCACTCAACATGGTTTACAGCAGAACCTGGACCTGCTGGAGCAATACTGCCAGACCTGGGCCCTGACAGTCAACCTGAAGAAAACCAACATTATGATCTTTCAGAAGAGATCCAGATCCCAAGGAACACAACACACATTTTCATTAGGCATGAACCAGATAGCACACACATCACACTACAACTACCTGGGTTTGAAAATCACATCCACTGGAAACTTTAATCATGCTGTGAATGAACTGAGAGATAAAGCACGCAAGGCCTTCTACGCCATAAAACGGCAATGTCCTATAGAAATCCCTATTAGAATTTGGCTGAAAATATTAGAATCAGTAATTGAGCCCATTGCACTATATGGCAGTGAGGTGTGGGGTCCGCTGACAAACCCAAGTCAAGATCTCACTAAATGGGAAAAACACCCGATTGAGACCCTGCATGCAGAACTCTGTAAAAATATACTACACGTGCACCGGCACACAACAAATAATGCATGCAGGGCAGAATTAGGCAAATATCCTCTAATCATAAAGATACAAAAAAGGGCTATTAAATTCTGGAAACATCTGAAGCTCAGTGACCCCCAATCATACCATTATAAAGCCCTGCAATACCAAGAGATGAGCAAAGAAAGCAAGCCCTTCCTCCATCTGATCCAGAGCTTCAGTCCTGATGCTTCACTAACATCTACTGATCCTCTGACTCACAACATCAGAACCAATCAGATCACTGCACAAATCAAACAGAGTTACATCACTCATTGGCAAACCCAAACTCAACAACAGAGTAAAATGCAATGCTATCTGTCCCTAAAGAGAGAGTACAGTATGGCAGAGTATCTGTACACAGTGTCAGATAAGAAACTGAGAAGCACGTTGACCAGATACAGACTCAGCGGACACAAGCTGATGATAGAGACGGGCAGACACAGACAAACATGGCTGCCCCCCGAGCAGAGATTGTGTTCACACTGTGATCTGAATCAGACGGAAACAGAACTGCACTTCCTAACAGAATGCTCCAAATACACAGATATACGGACAGTGTTCTACAACAAAATACAGCAGATCCATCCCACATTTAAAACTCTTCCAGACCAGGAGAAACTAGCGTATCTGCTCGGAGAACACAAGACCTGCTGTGTGTTTGCTGCTCAATATGTGTCTCTCTGTCACCACAGAAGAGAAGACACTCCACCTGCCCTGAGCTGATGTTCCCAGCACATCTAGATTATATTAAACCATATTACTCTGTTATATTACTTAGATGTACATTTTGCTTCTGTAAATCTAATCCCTTATTTTTATTTTTTTCTAGTTTATATACTTGCATACATCAGTAATTCATTTTGCACTACTTGCTTAATACTTTTATATATTATTATTATTACAATTATTATTCTTTTCCTTTCTGTTAATACATATATGCACTATTTGTGAGCAGCCCAGCTGCAATTGCTTTGGCAATACAAATGTATAGTTTTTGTCATGCCAATAAAGCACACTTAAATTGAAATTGAAATTGAGAGAGCTTCTGTAACTGAAAAAAGAAGATACATTTCCAAATTACTATCACATGGGTAAACATAAACAGAACCCGAAAGTCTGTGAAAATAACCGGGACAGCGTATTTTACTATCGTGTCTAATTAGAAGATTCACGGCTGAAGCTGAAACAGATGTACAAACACTTAGAACTGTTATTTAAACACAACATAATGGTTTGTTCTGACTTCATCTGTATAAACATTCCAACAATGCTTAGGGGAATTCATTCTCCGGAACGATTTTCTGAAAGATAGTCACGAGTCTTGTCTGCATTGTAACAAAACACTGTGAAATAAACGCAACCAACGTCAAATTCGAAGAATAAAGGTTGATTATTATTTAAATTAGTTGCAATTTTAGTTTAAATTAGTTGCAACTAAAAAAAGTTTTGAAGCCCAGCCTGGGATTAGATGTGTGATCAAAACAAGAATCTGTTCGTGTCACAGCGACATAGTCCACCAAGCCATGGTACCGCTGTAAGACAAAAGAAATGTTACTACTTTTATTTTTAAAAAACAAAAACATACAGAGAGCCTTTGTTTGCATGTTTCATCGCACCGTGTGTGGTGGAATAAAAAATGTAAGATGATGAATAAAATAAGAAATTTTAAACTATCTAAAGCATTTGATGTGAAATTAGTTAAAATATAAGAACTTCAGATGTATAGGGAATCTGTTTATTTAAACAATAAAGTAAGGCTATACATCTCATTTAAAATGTATGCAACGCTTACCAGTTTTCTCTCTCACAACGGACCGAAATGTCAGGAGCGAGGGGGTACCAGCGTCACCCCTCCACCCTTTCACAAATTGTTGCAAAAAGCTTAGAGAGAGAGAGTGGGAGATGCAGAATTAAAGTTTAAACATGACCATTTTTTTTAATCATTTAATTTGAGACCAACTGGAATACAACGAAGACGTGTTTTCTCTGTTTCCCTGAAGAATGTAAGACAATTTATATTTTTTAACCGTTTTATTCGTTAAGCTAAACATTTTTTATCCCTTCTCATTGATAGCATGCTACCTATTTTATTTAAATTATTTTTATACAACCAACAGAATATATGTGTGAGCGCGGGTGTGTGTCTTAAAACTGATCTCTTAACTGATTTCCTTTACTTTTTAATATTGCTTGTTCATTATTGTTTTTTCTTACAGATCCCATAGAGACAGAGAGGGAGAGAGAGGGAGAGCGCGCCTTGGAACGCAACCGGACATGCGCGCCACAGATGTTCCTATGAGGAAGATTCAAAACGGTCCATAAAATCTTCAAAAACATTACTTGGCAGATCATTTATGTTTTTCCACCGGCCGGACAACATATCTCATCCCAGATGACGACGGAGTTTCACGCTTGCCCGATTTCCGCATCTGAAACTCGTTATGAGATCAAAGGTCACATATGGATATTATTAATATTATTATGAGGTCACAAAGGTCAAAGCAATTAATCATCTTGGCATTGTGTCCCGGCTACTTACTACTCACGGTTCCTTGTGTTAAAGGGGTGGTTGTTTGCGATTTCACTTTTTTAACATTAGTTAGTGTGTAATGTTGCTGTTTGAGCATAAACAATATCTGCAGAGTTGCGGCGCTGAAAGTTCAATGCAAACCGAGATATCGGCTTTTAAAATTCTGGCAGTTTAATGCCTACAAAAACGACAGGTAAGGGACTACAACGAGTTACTTCCCGGGTCTGATACGTCACGGACCCAGATAAACCCCGCCCCCGGGAACACGCAGCAAAGGGGGCGAGGCCATGCTGCGCTGCTTTAGAGAAGAGGAAGAGAAAACTAGGGATGTACGTAAAAATCTATTCATATGAATCGCGATTCTGTCTTCTAACGATTCTAATGGATTCTCAAGTTTCAAAATCATTAAAGCAGCAGTTCTTAATACTGTTACTCTGTCGCCCTGCTCTGCATCTCTCTCTCTTTCTCTCTCTCTCTCTCTCTCTCTCATTCATTTCGTCAGATCAGCTCCAACAAACTGTTCCAATTATACACTTATTTTCACACAGCAATGAGAAGCATTATAAATGGACACGCGTGCGGTTGCTGTGCTGTATTAAAGCTTTAATCAGGATAAAACCGTATATTAAAAGCTAACAGAAGCAATAGCACTTACAAATAGCAGCGTATTTAAAAGTATGAGACAAGAACAACCAAACATACCATTAAGAGCCGTGCTTGCACAGGTTCTGCATGATCCTCTTCACTAATATCCTCTGGGTCTCAATCGGGCTCAAATTGATAAGCATTATAGACAACGCCACTGTTTACAATTCAACCGGAGCACATGCCACTGAGGTGAGGGGCGGGACGTTCAGACGTGCAGTAGAGGCGGTTTAGCGAATCACAACACACTGAGCCAGCTAACCAATCTCAGCCCATCGCATATTTCTGAAGGAGGAGCTTCATAAAACAGGAAATAAATCGAGGCGTTTGTCAGAGAAGGGACAGAGAGGTGTGGAATAAAGGTAAATTATGTGAAAAATAATGCGTTTTAAAAAAAAACAAGCATGAACACATGCTAGACTGCACCCCATAAACACAATCAAGCCTAGAAAAAAAACAGTCAACCACCCCTTTAAAATCACGTTTGTTGAGCTACTGTTCAAGGTTCAAGGTTCAAGGTTCTTGTTTATTTGTCACATACACAATCATACAGGGTATAATCAGTAGTGAAATGTAGGTCAGGACGGGTCCGCTCAATGGACAGTGCAAAAAAATAAAATAAAAGATGATACATAACACAGGAGAGTATATATAAATATAGGTAGGAATAAGATAAAAAAAATAAGTAAAAAAAATAAAATAAAATAAGGAGTAAAATGTGCAATGAACTAAAATGTGCAATACAGTCTACTGTGGATTTAATAAATATTAATATAAACAGGGTTGTGCAAGAGGAATGTGCAAACAGGTTGTACCGGGTATGTACACATAGCAGCAATGCGGATGATGGAGAATGATGGGTGTTTTTTTACAGTTAATTAAATTGAGTCCTGTAGATGTTATGAGACTGAGTTTAGGAGCCTGATGGCCTGAGGGTAGAAGCTCCTCCTCAGTCTCTCAGTTTTTGCCATCATGCTCCTGAAGCGCTTGCCAGATGGCAGCAGAGTGAAAAGACGGTTACCGGGGTGATTTGAGTCCTTGATTATTTTTGCAGCTCTGCTTTTGCAGCGTTTGAGGTAGATGTCCTGCAGAGAGGGGAGGGCAGACCCAGAGATGCGCTCAGCTAAGCGCACGACTCTCTGCAGAGCTTTGCAGTCCTGATTTGTGGCGTTACTGTACCACACTGAGATGCACTGAGTCAATACACTTTCTATGGCCCCTGAATAGAAAGTTTTCAGGATTGCTGGTGAGACCCTGAATTTCCTCAGCTGTCGCAGATGGTACAGTCTTTGCCTGGCTTTCTTGACCTGTGTTTGAATGTGTGCAGTCCAAGTCAGGTCCTCGGAGATGTTTACTTGAAGCTGCTCACCCTCTCCACAGGGGTCCCGCTGATCATAAGAGGAGTGTAGGGCCACTGCTGTCTCTTCCTGAAGTCTACAATCAGCTCTTTAGTTTTGCTCACGTTCAGAGAGAGACAGTTGTCCTGGCACCATGATGTTAGTCTCTCTACCTCACCCAAGTATGCGGTCTCATCATTGTTGGAAATGAGGCCCAGAACCACAGTATCATCAGCAAATTTAACAATAGAAGTGGAGCTGTGAGAGGACACACAGTCGTGTGTGTAGAGAGAGTAGAGCAGGGGACTCAGAACGCAGCCCTGCGGGGCTCCTACGTTCAGGGTGATGGAGTTGGAGGTGAACTGGCCCATTTTCACCACTTGTGGTCTGCCGGTGAGGAAGTCTTGAATCCAGTCACAGAGTGTAGTGTTTAGGCCGAGGTCTGAGAGTTTGACAGCTAGCTTGGTGGGGACTATAGTATTGAAAGCTGAGCTATAGTCAATGAATAGCAGTCTGACATAGTTGCCATTTTTGCTGTAAATATGTGTGAGGGAGGAGTGCAGTACCTGAGAGATGGCATCATCAGTAGACCTATTTGGGCGATAGGCAAACTGAAGAGGGTCCAAGGTAGCAGGGATGGAGGAGCATATGTGTTTCTTTAAAAGATTTAGAGCAAACTGTAGAGCAAACTGTTGAATTGCTTAAGGTGTAAACGCTAAACAGTACAGTATATTTGTGATTTTGCGGTAAAAGCACGTTTTATTATGTAAAGTGAACAGGGGAGCTCCCGTAGCACACGTACACCACCAGAGTGGATTTACATAAACCATATACACAATATTGCCAAAAGTATTGAGTCGCCCCCTTCTAATGAACAGGTTTGACTACTTTAGTAATTTCTATTAGTACAAATCTTAATGTTTAAAGCATATAATGATATTCTAGGAAATTGTGTGCTTCTAATATTATAGCAACAGTTTGGACAGGACCCTTTTCTATTCTAACATGACAATGCCTCTGTGTATAAGGCAAGGTTCAAAAAGTAAATTATTGATTCAGTCAGTGTGGAAGAACTTGACTGGTCTGCATAAAACCAAGTCCTAATCCCAGTTTAACACCTCTGGTGTGACTGTAAATGCAGACCTTGAGCCACAAACTCATCACCAAACACCAATGACTTCTACATATGGGTACAGTCATTTTAGACACTTCCAAAACTGTTGCAACAGAGATGGAAATACAATTTTTAAATACATGAATTATGTTCCCATCGTTGTTGCCACAGATTTGGAAGTGCATTTTTCTGTTCTAAAGAAGGGGGTGTCCAAATACTTTTGTCTATATAGTGTAGACAAAACACCACAAGTCATTGATTCTTAGACTATAGGCACTTTTATGTTCTTTGGTCATATTTTTAAAAAATACATATATTTTTGGACAAATTCCTCTTTCTTTGTCAAACTAACAATAAAACCACCTTAAAAACTTTTTACTACCTTTCTATTATGATTTTTTCACACTTTTCAACCTCCTTATACAGTAGGTGTCAAAATCACTGTTTTCTCCTTGTCGCACACCCAGACTTTTAAACTTCAACAATGAAAATACAGTTTAAAAATATGACTTATCTGGTAACTATTAATGTACCTGAATTAAGCACTAGTAAAATAATTAAAATGCATTATAGTATTTAATGTGAGACCACTATCAATATTACTTTTTATACAAAGTATAGCTGTCGCACAGTATTGGTGTCATTTCCACCACAACACTGTAATGTCCCTTTAAAAAGTTTGTGTGAAAGATTGTTTAGGTGGTTTCTATGGAAATGTTCAGTGACATAAGAGCACATGTTGGACATGGAGGGAATTTAAATTTTCATCAACAACAAATGGAAGAAAAATCAAGGTAAATATTGCTTGATCAGTTAATATATTTATTCTACGTCATTTCCAAACATGCTGTACCTTCAAGGGTGTTTTTAAAAAGCTAAAACTCTTATTTAAGTTAAATAAGAGTATTTTGCATACATGAAATACTAAGTATTAATTCAAAGCAAATCAGTGAAGCTATCTTCCACTTTGTCACAAAAAACTACAGAAATGTAATTTCCACTACACTGCCCTCTGTGGTGGAAATGACATTTATGGTTACAAAGTACAATTGATATGTTTAATGACTTTGTGAATTGAGTTTAATGAGTGTGATGAGTTTAAGACTTTTTCTAATAAATATCTATACTGTTTCTCTACATTCACGTTAATTCATTGTCATTTCCACAACACCCTGTCATTTCCACCACCACCCTATCATTTCCATCACCACACACATTTTAAAAAAATATTTAAAACGTTCTCATCACACATTAAAAATGTATCCACAATTTATGAGATCCTGCTCTACTTAATATAAAAATTCAAGTTATTTGTTATATTTATTTTCTAATAAGCTCTTACCCAAACCCATATTAAATTTCAGAGTGTGACAGGTGTACAGTTCAGCATTTGGTCCTTAGGGCAGTTAATTTATCTCATTGACAAATGTATAATTATTGTACATTGTGGAAAAACTGGTAAAACTAGTTACAAAAATAATCTTAGACAATTCTTGAGTGGCATAAGTTATTCTATTTTTAAATAACAGCTGTATATTGAGATGTGGTGGAAATGACATTTGTTCATTGCAGGTCGGAAAAAAATGTAAAATATTAACAATTTCTCTTGTAATCTAAGTTTGTCCTCTTACAGACCTTAAAACTAGACTAATTATTTAATCTTATGAGACTGTGTTACGTGACTTTTGAACAAGTTTTTTTTATTCAACTTCACAAGGCTAAAAGTGCCCCTAGTTGAAGAAACGCCCATGAACACATCTAATAGACATGATGTAGACATCTGAGCGAGAGATGTATTTGTGTTATTATGTAGAATTCACTGTTGTCAACACTGGTTTACATGAATGTAAGTAATGTAAATAAACACATCTACATGAAGCTACTAAACGTGAGTTATCCCTTTTATTTGTCTATTAGTCTGTTGATAAATTGAGGAACATTTGTGTTGGATAAAAAAAAGAATTAACACATCAACTACCTAAACATGTAAATGCAGTATTGAGCAGATAGATCACAGAGGTGACTGAATCTTGTCTGGATGTTACAGGACAGATGAGACACATGTGTTTATCCAGTGCAGAGTGACTGATGAAGGAATGCTGCCATCAAAGGCTCTCAGTGTGTATACTACTGACATCAATAAAACATCTTTTCAATCTTAAGTTGGTTTATTTTAATTATTGTAATTTCACACAGAGTTATTAAAGCACTTTTCTGATTCTTGATTCCTGTGCATTTACTGCAATCTTCTGTGGTGGAGCAGGACCTGCAAGGAAAGGTGAAGGCAGCGTTTGTGAGAAAAAAGGTGGAAAACCTGAAACAAAAATATCCAGTAAATAAAATCTAATTATTTCATTAACTTATGCATTAATTCATTGCTTGAATGAATATTGAGATGTATTCACCTTGGCTGAATTTGTCTAGTGTATATTCATGAATACCTATGGCATATGACAAAACAAATTACATTTTGCTTGTTTTACTAAAACATCTTTTCAATCTTAAATTGTAGTTTATTTTAATTATTGTAATTTCACACAGAGTTATTAAAGCACTTTTCTGATTCTTGATTCCTGTGCATTTACTGCAATCTTCTGTGGTGGAGCAGGACCTGCAAGGAAAGGTGAAGGCAGCGTTTGTGAGAAAAAAGGTGGAAAACCTGAAACAAAAATATAACGCAAGATAATTTTGTTACTTCTAATACAGAAATCAAATGACATTGTGTTGTTAAAATGACTGCTTTTGCATTGTGTTTGTGCATCTTTGTAGGATCTGAAATGTCTGCAGACTGGTGCGAGCAGTGAAGATTGAGAAGTCCACAGCAGCATCCTGGAATGGAGATGCTCCATCACTCCACCTGCTCTTACTGCCTCATCTGGGCTGGATGTTGCTATGGTCTCTTCCTCCTCAGTGAGCCCAGAGCCAGCGAGAGCATCTAGAGAAAGACCAAAATACATTGAGGATGTGATATTGGTCAAATTTTTCCTGCTGGTTTCTGTTCATACAACATCATTCAATGAAACACGAGTTTCAGAAGCTTCAAAGTTTCAAGTTTTACTCTATTTAAATGTTTTACAGGTAGTCGTGCTCATGGAGCAGACACAGCGATAGCCAGATTGTCCCGCACATGTTCTCCCACTCTTGCTTCAAGGTTGTGTGGTTTAGGGGGCATCATCATGGTCTTCCTCATCCTCTCCGTGCACTCAGGCAAGGACAGCCTCAATGTCCCTTTCTCATCCATGATCATATTCCAGTCTCACAGCAGCAATGAGGGATGTGATGGACGGCAGAGACAGGTGAAGGTGGGCATGGTGGCCAGCTGCAGAATTAGCACAGCTGTGTTGAGATGGCAGTAGGATGTGGGTTCACTGCCTATAAATACATAATTGTTAGAAAAATAATTTTGAATAAAGCTTTGTTTGTGTTGTTGACTTGTATATGTATGCGTTTATTGTGATTGTTACTTTTATTCATTATTTTACTCATTTATTCATGTTTCCTGTTGTTTCCAGTAAATAAAATCTAATTATTTCATTAACTTATGCATTAATTCATTGCTTGAATGAATATTGAGATGTATTCACCTTGGCTGAATTTGTCTAGTGTATATTCATGAATACCTATGGCATATGACAAAACAAATTACATTTTGCTTGTTTTACTAAAACAATTTTCAGTAAAAAAAAAAAAACATTTATATATTGGTCAGCATTTATCATTATTATTGTAGTGTTGGTAAGAGCTAGTAATAGCTACTAATGCATTCTGGGGTAATCATTTTTGTTAAGCAATACTTACATTTTGCCAGTATAAAATAAACCGTATTCAAAAGGTGAGATCTTCGAGCAGCTGCACTAAATCTCCTTTATGCAGACATTGCAAACACTGCAAAGGCTGAGGAAAACAGTACTAGGTAGGGTTGTCAATTTACTGATGCTATGAGGTTGTAACGATCGACCTTATCGGCCGATTTACATAGATTTAAAAGGGGTCAGATTAAACTGTGTGAGGTAAAATAAGTGTTTTAAAAAGATGAGACAACAACAAAAGTATAAGAAATACATAGTGTATTTACAGAATTCACAAAGAACTTAAAACACAATAAAACTAGAAATCCTAGGCTGTTAAAAGCACAGAGTCTATCAGTTCCATACCGTTAAAACAGTCCTTAAGAAATCCAGCGTGCTGTAAATTCCAATGTAAAAGTGTCCACCGGTGTATATACAATCCAAAGAAAGTGATAATCCAAAACAAGTGAGATGCTGGAATGGTAAATCCTTAAAACAACTCCTCAATCCAGCTGGTGCATTCCTTTGGTCAGTCACCCTGATTGCTTGACATGCTGCTTGCTTTAGGGATTCACTAAATTCCAGGGGTTTCATTACCACGACGTAAAATGGGCGTTTCTGGAGGTGTTGGGAAAACGCCCCCTTTCCAAAAAAAATAAAAATAAGAGGTCACCGATCATGCGCAGAATGCTGTTTTTTTTTGCGCGGGCATTTCCAATCCCAGGATCAGCTCAGATGGATAATGAAGGAGAAAAGCATACCTACGATGGATAATGAAGAACAAAACAGTCATACAGGTTATTTTTTATGTTTTATAACCTTACATTTAAACGATTTTCGAAAACAAACAACCAGAAGAAATGTAAAACGTGCAGTAACCGTCAATAGCGTAATTACGTTTTACTGTAACGTTAAGTTGTACGTTAGCCAGACTCCTTACGAAAATTAACCATGGTTTTACAACAACAACCATAAACAAAAACCCAGGGTTTTTGTACTTCCATGGTAACCACAAAATAATAATGGTTGTGGTAAACTAACCTAGTTTAAACGTGTTATTTGTAGTAAAACTGGTTAACGTATACAGTGGTAATAAATCCGGTAAAAAAAAACATGGTTACCACCCTTTTACTATAATAAACCATGATTAATTGTAGTACTGACCCAATCTTAATTAATTAATTGGTGTTTATATATATATATCTTTCCATAATTATACTGAGTGAATAAAAAGATTGTGTAGTCGAACGTATCTTCAACCTCTACCTCTAACTTACCTCTAAGTTACCTCTTCAAATTAATATAACGTTACTTTGTTTTTGTCAGACTGGCAACCATCAAATTTCAAAATATGTACATCATCAAAAGAATACATCACAGGAATTGTTTCTTCAGAAGAAGAACTGAGACATCTACTGGAAAGCCACAAGCGTGCATCTGGCACATCTTACACTGTTTGGTAATTTAACATTCATATATTTACTGCATGTTTTCTCCTTATGGCAAATATTTCTGTACCTATTACTGTATTATGGAAATATCTAGTGAATTGTATTTGCCATGATATAAGGAATTTGTCTTGTTTCAGATTCACTACAGAAAACACATTAACACAAATACAGTATAACTGTATAGAAAAATATGCAATGTAAGAAGATAATATGTAGCAGAGGGTAACACTAGCAACGCCTCATTTAATAACATTAGTTAAAGCATTAATTAACATGAGCTTACAGTGAGCAATACATTAATTACTACAGTATTTATTTATATTAATAATTATATTATTTATTAATGCTGTGCTTGTCCTATAATTTTCAATTTTTCTTTAATTTTTAACGTTAATTGTCTTTTTCCTTATAACAGGTCTGATGACAGTAACAAAAAACAGAAAGTGACACCACGATGTCTATGGCGAGTGGAAGACTATTCAGAACACGTCCCACTCTCTGTGAAAAGAAGAGTGATATATGCTTGTCAGCACGGAACGAACTACAAGAAGACTCCCACAACAGATGATTTGGTATGTACCGCAACACATTTTGTTCACCACACTGGTGATGAATTCAGTGTGGAGGTGTCTAATTCTGTTCCTGGAGGGCCACTCTGCACAGATTTTAGTGATTTTGAAGACCTTTATTAGCTGATATGAGCAATCACAGCTTAGGGCTGTAAATAAACTTCTGTAAGGTGACCCTGCAGGTGCAGGTTTGGACTTCCCTGATTTAGTTTGTTATGCTAAAGTAGTAAAAAAAGTTGTACATTTACATTTCCATGCTGCAGAACGAGAAGCATGTCCACATTGTACATTTATATATGCCATATGAAAATTGTTTGTTCACTCACAAATAAATGCTAGTGCCTGGCCCTGAAAATATGTAATTAAAGCTTTATTTTCTTTTGTTCTGCAGCATACTGAACATGAATACACAAGAAGAAAAAGGTTCCATATTCAAAACAGCAAGAAAGTGGATTGCCCAGCAAAACTTTACGTCCGATATGTAGTAAGGTAAGCATTACATTAACATGGCTTTATATACAGTGTTCATATTGACAGGAAAACATCTTTAAAAGGAATGCAGATATGCAAAAATGTTAGGTGAAATAAAAGGTAGTTTCTCTTCTTTAAAAAAAAAATACTCCATATTTATTAATCTTTTGAATACAAATAGCTGCACAACTTAATATAGCTTTAAAATAGTGGGAATAGTGGGTCTCATTCACTAATAATTGTGTACACTATTCATATTTATTTGCACATTTGAATTTCTCTCAAAAACTGTAATTCACAACATGTGCTTATGTACATGAATTTATTCTTAACCTCGTTCTAATGTTGATGAATTTGGAGTATTCTAAATAAGCAACTGTGTGCCTGAGGTAAGTAATTTACATAAAACACCCAAACCATGTCCATATGAGGGCATTTAGCACACATTTTCTTTCGTAACTCTCAGCAAACATGACACTTACTAAAACCTTGTTCTCGCCTGAGAGCACGCACAGCAAGATCCGTTAGCAATGCCACAAACGCCATCCTTCAAACACAGTAAACACCTACTATGCAGATATTACAGACCTCTGATTAGTCAGCTGTACAAACGCATGTTTGTCTTTTTGCAGAGTTGCCTCACAGCTTGAGCTATAACGTACCTTTTCTTATGCTTTTAAATTTTCATCTTAACATGTTCATAAGGCCAACAAATGTTTTTGATTTTAGATTTTTATTTGTTTCTACATTTTTCTGTACATTTAGAATACATTTTAGACTGAAAGTTATTGATAAATCATGATTTATTTGTGAAAATACAGGGATTTCATGCACAAATTTGTGCGTGCACATGCTTAGTGAATGAGACCCCTGTGGTTCTCAACTGTTTTTGCTTAGTGCCCCAGTTTTTATTTTGACAAGTGCTGTTAACTCAGGTTTGTAACTAGTGTTTCCTTTGTCTTGTATAGAAAATGTAACAAAACAAAGCTTTTTGCAATTTATTGAATGGGAGGCGTGCTACAATATTTTGTTCATTCTTCAACTGAAGACAGGATAGACTTTGTTTTATGATGCATTAGACATAAGGGCTTTAAATAAAGTGTTACCCAAAAGATCAATAGGTGTTTACTACTTAAAAAGCTCTGATGATCTGCCAACAGTATCAATGTAATCAGACCATTGTTGATCATAAAGCACTAATGCTGGCGGTCACTAATGTCATGCATTCCCAATAATGAGTATTTTTTCCTCTTCTGTTTTCAAGATTGTCAACTTCTATTTGTCCTTGCTGATGAAGAGAAACCGTGATCAGGTGGGAAGCCTTAAAGTCTTCTCTTTCAACACTTTCTTTTACCCAAAGCTTCAGAGTGGTGAAGCCCATGTCTCAGTGAAGAAATGGACAAAAGCTGTGGATCTCTTCCTCTTTGATCTTGTTTTTGTTCCTTTGCACCTAGGCATGCACTGGGCTTTGGCTGTAAGTCATTTATGAGTTAGGATGCCTTTTTACATTTTTCAGTTTTAATATTTACATTATATTTGAAAAGTGCAAAACACTATTTATGATTTTCAGTTTGTCTTTAACTTGTTGGCTATATTGCTTCTTACCACCAGGTAATTGATTTAAAATCCCAGACCATACAGTGCTATGACTCAATAGGTCAAAGACATGATGAGATCTGTCACGTGTTGTTGTGAGTGTCTCCATAATTTTGCAGTTGTTTTGTGGTTTGATTGTTCATCTTCTTTGAATATCTGGATGTGCATCTGTTTTATTTAACAGAAAGTACCTCACAAAGGAGTACAGGGTCAAGAAAAGCTGTGTCTTGGAGGCTTCCAGGTGGACCGTAGGCCGAATGAGAACTAATGTATGACACCGTTTAATGATTTATATGGATCTTCTCTGAATTAAGTGTCATTTTAAGGCTACTTGTTCTGCTTAAAATTGTGTCTAGGCAATTCCTAAACGGGTGAATGGAGATGACTGTGGTGTTTTTGCCTGTAAATATGCAGACTTCCTTTCTCAAGGAAAGCCACTCACTTTCAGACAGGTACATGATCAAGCAACAGTAGTTATGTTAACAACATTAATTCTCAAACATTTTATTATACTTTTAATTTCTGATTCGTCTCTGTTTCTCTGTAGTGTGACATTCCACTGTTCAGGAAAGTGATGGTTTGGGAGATTATACATGAGAAGATCCTGTAAGCCTTGAATTAACCAGTTCTTCAAATATCTCCATGTCATGTTCTTTCTGTGTAAATTAAATTGAGTATGGAATTATGGATAATTATAAGGTTATTTTTTTACAGGCAAGAGCTGTGGAAAATATTCTGAGATTAATAAAAAAATGGTCTAACTTCAAATTTGAACTGTGTGATAGGACACATGATAATAATAATATGTTTAATTTATATAGCGCCTTTCCCAAGCTCAAGGACGCTGTACAAAAGCAGAAACACAATAGACAGTCGATTCACATAATCGTACCAGTCCTTTCACAATCAAATAATCAGTTAAGTGGACAGTAGACAGTTGCCCAGTCCGGGGATAGACATGATTGCAGTTGCATATCATGGTACAATTATGTACAGAAAACAGAGATACAGACATAGTATAAGTAACAATAGAAAAAATAAAAAATAAGATAATGTCAGTAAATAAAAACAAAGAATAGAAAATGCAACAAAAAATAAACAATAAGCATGCACTAATGATTGAGCAACTTTTGGAGAAACATGCTCGAAGTTGGGCTAAACGACAAAGATGGAAAAATGCAACTTTGGATAGTTTACTAATGTAAGCATCCAGAGTCAGTGCAGGATCAAGAGTAATGCCTAAATTTCTGACAGTAACAGGTGGAAAAACTGTTGTAGCATCAAGGTTGAAACTGGAAGCATTTACTATATTTTTATTAGTGAAGGGGGGGCCACTGCCATTAATTAAAATTTCTGTTTTGTTTAAATTCAAACTGAGAAAATTAGAACTCCGTTATGATAGAATTGATGTGAAGTCAGTAAGCTTATTAAAGTGAAATAGGTGTATAATACTGTATATAATATAAAATGTATTTGACATGAAACACCTGTGATCAGGACAGGTATCTGAAGTTATAACAGTATGAATGAACATGTGAATCATGACACGAACGAAACACCTGAGATCAGGACAGGTATCTGAAGTTATAACAGTATGAATGTAATCTGACACGAAACACCTGAGATCAGGACAGGTATCTGAAGTTACTGTCTATAATATAAAAGGTATTTGACATGAAACACCTGAGATCAGGACAGGTGTCTGAAGTTACTGTATATAATATAAAAGGTATTTGACACGAAACACCTGAGATCAGGACAGGTATCTGAAGTTACTGTATATAATATAAAAGGTATTTGACACGAAACACCTGAGATCAGGACAGGTATCTGAAGTTACTGTATATAATATAAAAGGTATTTGACACGAAACACCTGAGATCAGGAGAGGTATCTGAAGTTATAATAGTATGAATGTAATCTGACACGAAACACCTGAGATCAGGACAGGTATCTGAAGTTATAACAGTATGAATGTAATCTGACACGAAACACCTGAGATCAGGACAGGTATCTGAAGTTACTGTATATAATATAAAAGGTATTTGACACGAAACACCTGAGATCAGGACAGGTATCTGAAGTTATAATAGTATGAATGTAATCTGACACGAAACACCTGAGATCAGGACAGGTATCTGAAGTTACTGTATATAATATAAAAGGTATTTGACACGAAACACCTGAGATCAGGACAGGTATCTCAAGGTACTGTATATAATATAAAAGGTATTTGACACGAAACACCTGAGATCAGGACAGGTATCTCAAGGTACTGTATATAATATAAAAGGTATTTGACACGAAACACCTGAGATCAGGACAGGTATCTGAAGTTACTGTATATAATATAAAAGGTATTTAAAATGAAACACCTGAGATCAGGACAGGTATCTGAAGTTACTGTATATAATATAAAAGGTATTTAAAACGAAACACCTGAGATCAGGACAGGTATCTGAAGTTACTGTATATAATATAAAAGGTATTTAAAACGAAACACCTGAGATCAGGACAGGTATCTGAAGTTACTGTATATAATATAAAAGGTATGTGACACAAAACCCCTGAGATCAGGAGAGGTATCTCAAGGTACTGTATATAATATAAAAGGTATTTAAAACGAAACACCTGAGATCAGGACAGGTATCTGAAGTTACTGTATATAATATAAAAGGTATGTGACACGAAACACCTGAGATCAGGACAGGTATCTGAAGTTACTGTATATAATATAAAAGGTATGTGACACAAAACCCCTGAGATCAGGAGAGGTATCTGAAGTTATAATAGTATGAATGTAATCTGACACAAAACACCTGAGATCAGGACAGGTATCTGAAGTTACTGTATATAATATAAAAGGTATTTGACACGAAACACCTGAGATCAGGATAGGTATTTGAAGTTACTGTATATAATATAAAAGGTATTTGACACGAAACACCTGAGATCAGGACAGGTATCTGAAGTTACTGTATATAATATAAAAGGTATTTAAAATGAAACACCTGAGATCAGGACAGGTATCTGAAGTTACTGTATATAATATAAAAGGTATTTAAAACGAAACACCTGAGATCAGGACAGGTATCTGAAGTTACTGTATATAATATAAAAGGTATGTGACACAAAACCCCTGAGATCAGGAGAGGTATCTCAAGGTACTGTATATAATATAAAAGGTATTTAAAACGAAACACCTGAGATCAGGACAGGTATCTGAAGTTACTGTATATAATATAAAAGGTATTTAAAACGAAACACCTGAGATCAGGACAGGTAGCTGAAGTTACTGTATATAATATAAAAGGTATGTGACACGAAACACCTGAGATCAGGACAGGTATCTGAAGTTACTGTAATATAAAAGGTATGTGACACAAAACCCCTGAGATCAGGAGAGGTATCTCAAGGTACTGTATATAATATAAAAGGTATTTGACATGAAACCCCTGAGATCAGGACAGGTATTTGAAGTAAATGCTTTTCCCCAACTGCGCATGATCGGTGACCTATGCGATTCTCAAATAGGCCACGCCTATCTGATGACGCAGTTTCGATTACGCTGTTCTGAAACCCCTGGAAAAAAGTGCATCCCGCTTGCTTTATACTGGTCTACTTCCTGATTCCTGTCATGTGACTGATCACATGACAGGCAGACCCAAGAACATTTAAAGACATACACACATAAAATAATTAAGAGGATTAAAATGGCTAAGACAACATGTAAAACCATTAAAACTAAAATATATAGGTATAAAACCATCTTAATACATATTGAGCGGTATAAAACATGTGTCTTTGTGTGACAGTGTCACAAGGTTAGTCTTTTTTTCTTTTCTTTTTTTTTTATATTGCACAACTTATAATTACATACAAGATCAGGGAAGATGGTTGTATCTTTTACAATAAACAATCATAATGACAAAAAAAGAAAAACATAAATATAATGGGTTTGCATACATCAAAGTATGAGATTACATACACAGAAAAAAGCACAATGACAAGGTTAAATATCTTTGAATAATCATAATATTCATATGATCATAATGCATTAAAAATTGCATTTTTGTTGTTGTTTTTGTTTTTGTTATTTATAAGCCTGAGGGATGAAACGAGATTTAAATTCAACAAGAAACATCAAGATATTTACAGATTTAAATCTGAATTAAACTGTCGCTCATATCTTTTAAGTTGTTGCACTTGTTATAACTCATAGGTCACATGATAACGTCAACATGGCGCATCGCATTCATAGGCTGTGTTCGGAATGCCATACTATCATACTACTCTTACTATTTCTGCAGCATGCAGTATGTATGCTGCGCATAGTATGCAAATTTTCTGTATGCATGGAATAACCGGATGACAGACTATATTTGCCAGAATCTGCTAAATATAACTCAAGTACACTGAAATCAGTACAGAAGCTGTGTTCCGAATGGCATACTATCATACAACTCCTACTATACTGCAGTATGCTGTGTGAATACTGTGAGTAGTATGTGAATTTTCTGTATGCATGGAATGCCCGGATTACCTGCTACGTTTGCTGAAATTTGATGTATGCATCTGAGGACACTGTGTGGGATACTGTTTCCCAGAACGCAATGCGCTCCATGTGACCAAACACGTTAGTGAACTGGAGGCGGGGAATAGTAATTATAAATGTTACACTTGTATATGTACGTATATACATATACATGTAAACTACAAACTATTGCAGTGCATCTAAAAACAATATAATTTGTTGGACATAAATTGTACTTTAATCTCTACGGCACTTTTCCGATCAAGTCAAATGACGTCACCTTTGTCTCTATAGCGCTTTTGAAGTGGATCAAAAAAGTTAATCAAAGTTGTCCTAACACAAGAACGCATTTTGGTTTTAGGTTTAAGGGCAACTTTGACGAAAGGTTTTGATCCACTTCAAATGTTGACTACTGTACATTGTTTCAAAGATATTAAATAATAATATTAATATTGCAGTAATATAATACAAATAAAATTAATATTTCAGTTATGCAAGCAGAATTAAATTCCGCTGTCAAGCAGCTCTAAAAAGAAACGGAGTGTTGTTATTCAAAGGAGAAATAGACCAATTTGTTGTCAGAGGCTTTTTACATTAACTCCGCTCACCAATGCCTGGCTGTGGTAAACAGCACTGCAAAAGACACGCATATTTCTGTAGAATCAGTGGCGCAGCGAGTAAAAGACACGAGATGTGTGCTGCTGATGCGAGCGATCCGAGTTCAATTCCGCCTTGTCAAACTCGTGCTTCTCCTTTTCCCATCACATACCAGATCAGAAAGGCTTTTTTTTTCAATAAAAAAAATAAGTAAATATTTGAAAAGTGGAAATTAAACGCCTCATTAATAATACAGTGTGCTTAGCTGTAGGTAGGTTTTTGTCCCAATAAAGTTGCCTTCATCAAATAAAATTTATGATAATTTACACTCAATATGTTATTGCATACTGTTTTATAATGTACTACAGTACTGAAGTACAACCATCTACCACCTAACTATTTACACACATGTTGCTAAAGAAAATGCTGCTATTTTAGTGTAAACAGAATTTATCATTATTTGCACTTAGTGTAACTAGAATATATCACTCTTTCCAATTAGTGTAACTGCCAAAAATACAATTGCTCAGTTAAAGACAGCTCATTCAGTTCAGTCCAAATAGCCTATGTAAAGTTCTTTAGTTATGAAATGAGTTAAATCGGGCAATATAGCATTGTTTACTAATATGAAGCCTTATTAACCAGCCTTTGTAAAATAATAGTTAGCACATTTGTTTGTAAGGTAATAACCTTGACAGCTGTGCTGAATTAATGTTTGTGTTTGTCATGTGACAAATAAGCATACTACTCTGAAACATTTGTTGTATATTGTATACTGTTTCACACACTATTCTTTAAAAAATAGTAGGCAGTATGCACTGTGTACTGGGCAGTAAGGTTGTCTTCTTCGCAGCTGTAAAACCAGCAAACAACATTCTCTTTTGCATTGAACTTATACAGAGACCAGAATGATAAAATGATAAAATGATAAAACCAGGTTTACATGTGTCCATAGACTAATGACAATAGGACATTCCCAAAACATATGAAGAAAAGTACCTGATGATGCAGTATTACATATATGGCAGTTAAAATTTGGTTGTAGTTTCATTTAGAATCTTTTGTAAGGAGTTATGTATGCTCTATGAATGACTTTGAAGTGAATAAGACGATGAGCCAAATTTTTAGATGTTAAGCTGAGATTAGACCATACTCTCTCCCAGTCGACAGATAAATTAAGGTTAATTAATTCCCTATTCCAAATAGTTTTAATAGAAAGAGGTTTTGTAATGCAATCAATAATTTTATTATATATTAAGGAAACAGATGGCCGACCAGCAGATGGTGCAATCCAGTCCCGCATAGGATGAGAGGAAATAGGAGAGGACCAAGGAACGCCATACAATTTGAGAGCAGAACGCAATTGAAGAAAGACAAAATATGCAGATGCTGGTAGAAAAAATTTGGTTCTTAATGTCTGAAATGAACAGAGGCCCTGGTTATCATATATATCACCGCACGTGTTTACACCTAAAGAAGACCAAGAGGGTTGGACAATGGACGATTTCTGCATACAAAATTAAAATTGTGCCATAAAGGTGTACTGTTACAAAATTTGAAGGGTAACCCTATCCGACGTTCAACCGTTTTCCAAATTTTAATAGAGTTAGCCACAACCGGACCAAATTTATAATTATCCACTTTTTTTCCTGGGCCAGTACATAAAATATCTTGAAGTCTATTTGGTTTAACCTTTTCAGCTTCAATCACCCTCCATGAAACTGTAGATTGAGGATCAACCCAATTATGAAGAGCCTTAAGCTGGAACGACCAATAATACAATTCAAAATTTGGTACAGCCAGTCCTCCTGCGCGATTAGTATGTTGTAATGTGGTAAGTTTAGTTCTGGGGCATTTATCATTCCAGATAAACTTAGAAATTATGGAGTTGATCTCCTTAAAGTAACCTGGAGGGGGAGAAAATGGTAGCATAGAGAAAAAATAAATAAATCGAGGTAACAAATTCATCTTAACAGTGTGTCAGACCTGTGTTCCCCATGTCATGTGTTTCCCCTCCTCTCGTGCCCATATTTGGTTAGTTCCTGTTCCTGTCCTCATTTGTATTATCCTGTTCCATGGCCCTTTGTCTTTATTGATTAGTCCCCAGCCCTGTGTTAGTAATTATCTAGTTTAGTCTCGTTTGATTTCCTTGTGTTTAAAAGCCCAGTGTCTCCTGTGTCCTGTGTTCGTTGTTAAATGTCTTCCGTGTTTTATTAAAGCCTATGTTTGATTATTCTCCGTGTCTCCTCGCTCCTTGCTGCCCCGAGAGCCTGACAGAACAACGAACCCAAAACAGTAAGAAGCGGCGTTTCTCCTCCCTCGTTTTTGTTTTCCCGGTTTTGAAAAGTTTTTTATTTCCTGTTTTTCTTGCTCCCGCGGCGATGGAAGTCGCCGCCCACTTCATCACCCTTGCCCACCGAGATCTCCCTTTCCCCGAGTATTCGCGGGAGTTCTGCGGGCTTGCCGCGGCGACGGCATTAGATGACGCCACCATCCTCTCTCTGTTCTGGCACGGGGCCAATTCCCATCGTCCCGTGGACCTCCCAGACACCAAGGGACTATGCTGGAGGGAAGGGATCCTCCGGTGTCTGGAGAGTGTCCGGGCCCGAGCCAGAACCAGCCTGCCGTCGTCCGCGGCTCCCCCAAGCCCGCCCCCGCGGCCCGCGGCTCTTCCTTACCTGCCGGCAAAGAAGATGGCAAGCCCAATATGCCTAAATCATCACAAGTTCTCTCCAGTGCCCCTGCTGGTCCCGTCCAGCTCTCAAGAGCCCCTGCTGGTTCCGTCCAGCTCTCAAGAGCCCCTGCTGGTTCCGTCCAGCTCTCAAGAGCCCCTGCTGGTTCCGCCCAGCTCTCAGAGCCCCTGCTGGTTCCGCCCAGCTCTCCAGAGCCCCTGCTGGTTCCGCCCAGCTCTCCAGAGCCCCTGCTGGTTCCGCCCAGCTCTCAAGAGCCCCTGCTGGTTCCGTCCAGCTCTCCAGAGCCCCTGCTGGTTCCGTCCAGCTCTCAAGAGCGCCCCCAAGAGGCAGCTCCTCTCAAGTGCCCTCCAGTGCCTGCTCCTCGCAAGTGCCCTCCAGTGCCTGCTCCTCGCAAGTGCCCTCCAGTGCCTGCTCCTCGCAAGTGCCCTCCAGTGCCTGCTCCTCGCAAGTGCCCTCCAGTGCGCACCCCAGAGCCCGCTCCTCGCCAGCGCACCCCAAAGCCCGCTCCTCGCCAGCGCACCCCAGAGCCCGCTCCTCGCCAGCGCCCTCTAGTGCCCGCGCCTGTCGAGCGCCCTCAAGTGCCCGCGCCTGCCGAGCGCCCCCAAGAGTCCGCGCTTCCCGAGCGCACTCAAGAGTCCATGCCTCCAGTTCACCCCCAAGTGCCCGATGGAGCCCCTATTTTCCCCAAGGAAATTTTGGGGGGGGTAGTAGGGCTCCGGCCGAAGAGACTGAGGTGGGGGCTGGGGCCGCGGTCTCGGAGGCGGTCCCACCATGGCCTCCCAAGCTCCTTGATCCGCCATGGCCTCCCGAGCTCCTTGATCCGCCATGGCCTCCCGAGCTCCCTGATCCGCCATGGCCTCCCGAGCTCCCTGCTCCGCCATGGCCTCCCGAGCTCCCTGCTCCGCCATGGCCTCCCGAGCTCCCTGATCCGCCATGGCCTCCCGAGTCCCCTGACCCGCCATGGCCTCCCGAGTCCCCGGACCCGCCATGGCCTCCCGAGTCCCCGGACCCACCATGGCCTCCCGAGTCCCCGGACCCTCCATGGCCTCCCGAGTCCCCGGACCCGCCATGGCCTCCCGAGTCCCCGGACCCGCCATGGCCTCCCGAGTCCCCTGACCCGCCATGGCCTCCCGAGTCCCCGGATCCGCCATGGCCCCCCGAGTCCCCTGACCCGTCATGGCTCCCAGAACGGGCGCTGCCCTGGAGGCCTCCTGTCCTGTCCTGTCTCCGTGTCCCTTAAGGCCTCCAGAGAGCCCACCCCCTCTCCCCGTTGGATGGTGTTCGGTGCGGGACGCACCATTCGGCCGTGTTTTATTAAAGCCTATGTTTGATTATTCTCCGTGTCTCCTCGCTCCTTGCTCCCCCGAGAGCCTGACACAGTGGAGACTCTTCCTTGGAGAGAGACTTTAAGATTCTTCCATCTTTGAATGTCATTTTTGACCTTAACTAAAATATTATTAAAATTGTCTCTGGCAATCTTATGAATGTTTTTATATATGGTAATGCCCAAATAGATTAAAGATTCCTTAATAGGGATAAATGAAGGAATAGAAGAATTAACTTTAACATTGTTAATAGGCATTAAAGCAGATTTGTTCCAATTTATTTAATATCCTGATAAGCTACTAAAATTATCAAATTCCTTAATTATACTAGAGACTGAAACATCAAAGTGGTCTAAATATAGAATAATATCATCAGCGTATAATGAAATACTATGATTATGATCATGAATCTTAATCGATACTTCAGATTTCCTGATGGCTTGTGCTAAAGGTTCAAGAGATAGACAAAACAATAAGGGGGAAACCGGACATCCCTGCCTCATTCCCCGCTGTAAAGGGAATGGGGGTAATATTAAGTAATATTTTTGCCTAGTCCTATGTAAAATAAATTCCACCTTTGAGTGTGAAAGTAAATCATATTCTTCTTTTAAAGAGGACAGCTGTGTAGCCTGTTGCTCAGTAAAACATATTTTTTGTAGGTTTTGTAATGATTGGATTTTATTTTCTAATTGTGTAAACTGGTGAGTTTTCGCTTTGGCAAGAATAGAAGAGAAAGATATACAGAAACATCGTATAGCACACTTAGTCATTTCCCACAGTATTTGAGGAGCCACATCAGAGGGCATATTAATTTCAAGAAATTCCTTAATATATTCTTTTAGAGAAGTAATGAAAGTCTGATTACTTAATATGTTAAAGCGCCATCTAGGGGACTTGGCTTTAACATCGGAAAGAGGAACACTGCACAACACAGCAGAATGATCAGATAATAAAATTGGTAATATAGAGATGGAGGAATTAGACTAGTCAAGTCACCTTTATTTATATAGCGCTTTTAACAATACAAATTGTGACAAAGCAACTGCACAATATCAAAATGGGAAAATAGTGTCAATAATGTAAAATGACAAGATTAAACACTCAATTTTCAGTTAAAGGCATTTCATTATTGAATTCAGTGATGGCATCGTCATCACTGTTCACCTCAGTTCAATTCAAAACGTTTCTGTTCAATCAAGTCGACGATATTGCTGGAAATGAAGTGTCCCCAACTAAGCAAGCCAGAGGCGACAGTGGCAAGGAACCAAAACTCCATTGGTGACAGAACGGAGAAAAAAACCTTGGGAGAAACCAGGCTCAGTCGGGGGGCCATTTCTCCTCTGGCCAGACGACACAGCAGTTCAATTCCAACTGCTGCAAAGTCAGATTGGAGGGCTCAAATGGTTGCCGAGGTCTTTTCCTGATGGCTGTCTAGGTGATGGGGTCCTCACTGGGGGTCTGTCTCTGGGGCTCATCTAGGTGTCCTGGTCTCCGCTGACATTCAGGGCTGTAGAGGTCGTCTCTAGGTGCTGATCCACCATCTGATCTGGTGAATGCAGTGACCTCGGAATAAGAAAGAAACAGACTAATATTAGCGTAGATGTCAATCTTTTTACGATGTAACAAGTACATCATGTGTTATGAGAAGTGTTCCCGGTTCCGGTTGATCTAATTAATGCAGCCTAACAATCCTTTAACGGATTTGAATAATAGAAGTGTATTAGTGTGTTATGTGTACGCCAGGTTAAAGAGATGGGTCTTTAATCTAGATTTAAACTGACAGAGTGTGTCTGCCTCCCGAACAGTGTTAGGTAGATTGTTCCAGAGTTTGGGCACTAAATAGGAAAAAGATCTGCCGCCCGCAGTTGACTTTGATATTCTAGGTATTATCAAATGGCCAGAGTTTTGAGAACGCAGCGGACGTGAAGGACTATAATGCGATAAGAGCTCGCTCAAGTACTGAGGAGCTAAACCATTCAGGGCTTTATAAGTAATTAACAAGATTTTAAAATCTATACGATGTTTAGTGGGGAGCCAGTGCAGTGTTGACAGAACCGGGCTAATGTGCTCATACTTCCTGGTTCTAGTAAGAACTCTAGCTGCTGCATTTTGAACCATCTGTAATTTGCTTATTAAGCGTGCAGAACAACCACCCAATAAAGCATTACAATAATCTAACCTTGAGGTCATAAACGCATGAATTAATATTTCTGCATTTGACATTGAGAGCATAGATCTCAGTTTAGATATATTTTTAAGATGAAAAAATGCAGTTTTACAAATGCTAGAAACGTGGCTGTCAAAGGAGAGCTTACTATTAAATAGCACACCTAGGTTCCTGACTGATGACGAAGAATTTACAGAGCAGCCATCAAGTGTTAGACAGTGTTCTAGGTTATTACTTGTGGGGGTTTTAGGTCCGATAATTAACACCTCTGTTTTTTCAGAATTTAGCAGTAAGAAATCACTCATCATCCAGTTTTTTATATCGACTATGCATTCCATAAGTTTCTCAATTTGGTGTGTTTCACCAGGCCGTGAAGAAATATAGAGCTGAGTATCATCAGCATAACAGTGAAAGCTAACCCCGTGTTTCCTAATGATATTTCCCAAGGGTAACATATAAAGCGTGAAAAGTAACGGCCCTAGTACTGAGCCTTGAGGAACTCCATACTGCACTTGTGATCGATATGATACCTCTTCATTCACTGCTACGAATTGATGGCGGTCAGATAGGTACGATTTGAACCATGCTAATGCACTTCCACTAATGCCAACAAAGTTTTCTAGTCTATTCAAAAGAATGTTGTGATCGATAGTGTCGAACGCAGCGCTAAGATCCAGTAGAACTAATAGAGAGATACAACCACGATCAGATGATAAGAGCAGGTCATTTGTAACTCTAATGAGAGCAGTCTCAGTACTATGATACGGTCTAAATCCTGACTGGAAATCCTCACAGATATCATTTTTCTCTAAGAAGGAATATAATTGTGAGGATACAACCTTTTCTAATATCTTTGACAGAAAAGGGAGATTCGAGATCGGTCTGTAATTAACTAGATCTTTGGGTCAAGTTGTGGTTTTTTAATGAGAGGCTTAATAACAGCCAATTTAAAGTTTTTGGGGACATATCCTAATGACAATGACGAGTTAATAATAGCCAAAAGAGGATCTATGACTTCTGGAAGCACCTCTTTTAGTAGTTTAGATGGAATAGGGTCTAACATACATGTTGTTGGTTTAGATGATTTAACAAGTTTATACAATTCTTCCTCTCCTATAGTAGAGAATGAGTGGAATTGTTCCTCAGGGGATCTATAGTACACTATTTGATGTGATAATATAGCTGACGGCTGCATGGTTACAATTTGATCTCTAATAGTATCAATTTTGGAAGTAAAATAGTTCATAAAGTCATTACTGCTGTGCTGTTGGGAAATCAACACCTGTTGATGCTTTATTTTTTGTTAATTTTGCCACTGTATTGAAAATACCTGGGGTTATGTTTGTTTTGTTCTAAAAGAGACGAAAAGTAATCAGATCTAGCAGTTTTTAAAGCTTTTCTGTAGGATAGGGTACTTTCCCGCCAAGCTATACGAAATACCTCTAGTTTTGTTTTCCTCCAACTGCGCTCCATTTTCCGGGCTGCTCTCTTTAGAGTGCGAGTGTGCTCATTATACCACGGTGTTGGACTCTTTTCCTTAATCTTCCTTAAGCGTAAAGGAGCAACTGTATCTAAAGTGCTAGAAAAGAGAGAGTTCATAGTTTCTGTTACATCATCAAGTTGTTCTGAGCTGTTGGATATGCTAAGGAATTTAGATAAATCAGGAAGATTACTTACAAAGCAGTCTTTTGTGGTAGAAGTGATGGTTCTACCATATTTGTAAGAAGGAGTTGAATTTACAGCTTTAACTATATGGAGTTTACACAAGACTAGATAATGATCTGATATATCATCGCCTAAATTAAAGATGGGCTGAGAAATATGTAGTAAGTCTTGTCTATTAGAAAAAAAAGTGAAGTCCTTAGATTTAGTTTTTCTGAATTCTCCAAAGATCGATTAAGTTGAGCTCAGTGATAAATTTATTCAGTAATTTAGAGGATGGATTGGCTGTTGTATCAGATTGAGATTTATCTAAAGCAGGATTTACAACAGCATTAAAATCACCACCCACCACTAGAGGGCAATCAATCTGCTCAAGTAGAGTTTTGGAAATCTGTGTAAGGAATGCACTGTCTGTCTTATTCGGACCATAAATAGAGACCAATGCTAACCTATTATTATATATTTTGCATCGGATAAAAACAAATCTACCCTTCTCATCACTACCAAGGTGTTCAATTGTTAAATTTAACTTCCTGTTAACAAGGATAAGCACCCCCTTAGTTTTATTAAGAGCACAGGAAAAGGCTGCTAACTTATAATACTTATTCTGTAAACGTGCCACTTCAGATTGTTTTAAATGTGTCTCTTGTATTAGGGCACAGGAAATAGAATTTCCACGGGTTCGTTTAACAGCAGAATTTAAACCATTCACATTCAGTGATAAAATATTTAGAGTATGCATTGAATATTCATAATCCCAAGATTGTATTCAATAAATGAAAAAAAGCAGAAGCATTCTGTAAGTAACATGTAAACGCTGATGTGCATTTTAGATACCAAACCTCCTAGGTGAAAAATCCTTTTAGAAATAGGGTAAAATAAATAAAAGTATAAATGTCTGTTGTAAAAAAATAAAAACAACATAGAATCATGAACAACTGACAACCATAAACAAGAAACAACTCAGACCGCATATTACCAAGAACATAGGTCTGATTGAGCAACAAAAAATAGTTATGGTTCGTGACTGATCCACTCCAACGCAAGACATGTCCCCCGAAAAGCTCACACAGCCAAAAAAAAAATTTGTAATTAAACCTACTCTCCATTCTACCTACTCTACCCTCCAAAAAAGAAAAAAGGGGTGTCAGTCTTACCAGCAAAGAGATCGTTGTACCGGATAGATAGGGACAATATCCCAGTAGGAGAGAGGAGAGAAGAAAAAGTAAAAAACAGGTTTAGCAAGCGTCCATGTCCATCCTGCCATCATCCCTTCCTGGGCAGCTAGGCCCGCCTCCATCCCGGCCATCAAGCCCCTCCCGCCGGGCCAGAGAGATAGTGGCTGCTGTTTTCCTGTTGCCTTTCCATAGAGCCGCGGCATACGTCTTCTGCTGAGACAGGGAGCTGATAAAATCCTCCGCTTTCTGAGGAGAGTCAAAACTTTTCTGTTCCCCTTTGTGCCCTAGTTTAATTACCGCCTGATAGATGAGGAAGGGCTGGAGACCAAGTGAAGTAATCTTCTTCAAAACCGGATAAAAGGCCTTTCTCCTGATCATTGTGGCTGGACTAAAGTCATAAAATAGTAGTGTGACATTGTCCTGTGCGCATTTCACCAGATAAACCTGCCGAGCACCTTTCAGGATCTCCGATCTGTCATGTCATCTTAGTACACGGAAGATGAGAGTGCGCGGCCGATCGTAGCCCCTCCCTCCGTCATACACGCGATGTGCCCAGTCAATCTCAATGTCATGGCCTTTCAACGAAGGAATCCACTTGGAAAGATTAACTCTGAGGAAACCAGCCGCATTGGAACCCTCCGGCAACCCCACCAGCCGTACGTTATTTCTTCTGCTCCTATCCTCCATATCCGTCATCTTCTCGGTGAGTCGCTCCAGCTGATTTCTTAAATCCGTGACTGTCCTCCTATCCTCACGTGCAGCTGCCTGAACAGAATCAACCCGGTCACGTGTCTGCTTGGCCGCGGTAGCTATCGCCTCAAGCTCCTCTCTTAGCTCTTTAACAGACTTGTTGGTCGCTTGTATGTCCTCACGCAGTTCACGCAATGCTGGAATCAGCACAGAGTCCACCGCATCTCTTACTGCCGAAGTCAAAACCGAATTCAAAGTGCTTTGCTGCTCTTTAAGTGCTAGCTTAATGCTGTTTGCAATAGCATTGTCGAGGTCCTCTCTGGAGATGGTGGAATCTTTGAATTTTTTCTTCTTTGGCGATTGCTCAATCTCTCTTTTCCGATCGCCTTTGTCTGCCGAAGCACTCATGATGGGTCCAATGCAAAGTGGTTTAAAATTTACTTACCGGCTTACACAATATGTGGCAAAGTGAGCAGAGAGAAAGACTAAGCTTGCATCGCTGTCGAAGGGTCACGTGATCCCCCTGACTTGACTGTATTGTGAAAAATATAAAAAATACACATTCTTAGGAAAAAAAATTCACAATCCTTAGGCAGAAATTTGTGTGTGGGACGAATACATTTCTTAGCTTAATTTTACTGCTTTATTTAATTTTACTGGTTTTATTATAAAACCAAAAGGCGGTATTCCTTGTAAAAAAGAGGCTCTAAGCTTTCAAATGAGACCATATATGGGCTGATACCATATAAGCAAGGCTATGTAAATGAAGCATAAACATTTTTAACGCGTATCCGGGTCCGCAGAGTTTAAGGTAGGAAATTTACAAAATATCTTCATGGAACATGGCCTTTACTTAACCCGTTTAATCCCAAATTTTTCCCAGACATGAAAATATTCAAATGATGTGTCATTAGTAACCCTTTGAAATAATCGATAGTTATTTTTTGATTTTTTTTTTTTTGGGAAAACTGTGTGAAAAATTGTGTTTTATGGTCGGTCAAAATTGTGACCGGTGGGATAATGTGTGTACTGAATTAACATATTTCTGCAGTCATAAAAATTGTTATATATCTTAGCCCAGCTATTTTAAACTGTTTGAACACATTCTATGGTTACTATTATGCATAAAAAAGCCTTATGCAACATTGATAGGAACACTGAGATAAAAAACATAAAAATTCAACCATCAACGCATTTCAAAATTGTTACTTTTTTGTAAAATATAACATAAAATATTTATATTAGTGCTACCAGCATTACAACATCAATATTGTAAATTCTTTGTAACATTTGAATTTTTAATTTAGTGCAATATTTTGTCATTGCAACATTTTAGTGTAATTTTCACTAGCAACTGCAATTGGATTTAAAGTCAAAGTCAAAAGTCTGCTTTATTGTCAATTCTGCCACATGTACCGAACATACATACAGAGAATTGAAATTGCGTTACTCTCTTACTCCCTGGTGCATACAGATAACACTAAACACTAACAGTAGAACGCAAAAATACAGATAAGTACAAATCAAATATATATATATATATATATATATACACACATACATACATACATACGCATACGTACACAAAATGCAACTATTACAAATATACAAATAAGGACATGTAGAAAAAAATAAAAAATAAAATAATAATAATAATAATATAAAAAATAGATAAAGTGGCATAAGGCACATGGTAGATAGAGTGCAAACCAGTGAAATAAACAAACAAACAAACAAACTGTGAAGAATATAAATGGTGTAGTGCAAAGAGCTTAAGTCTATTCTATTTAAAGTGACAAAGAGCAGTCTTTATTCAGACTGTCAGAAGAGGTAGTTGAATGAGGTCAGTCCAATGCTGTACAAAGTGACTGGTGCTGGTCACAGTGTGTGTGTGTGTGTGTTTGTGTGTGTGTGTGTGTGTGTGGGTTGGTGGTGGTGGTGGGGGTAAGAGAGGGGAGGGGGGGCAAGGACGGGAGGGAGTTCAGCTTCCTGACAGCCTGATGGATGAAGCTGTCTTTCAGTCTGTTGGTCCTGGCTTGGAGACTCCGCAGTCTCCTCCCTGATGGTAGCAGACTGAAGAAGTTGTGTGTCAGGTGGGTGGGATCACCTGCAATGCAGAGGGCTTTGCAGGTGAGACGGGTGCTGTAGATGTCCAGGAGGGAGGGGAGAGAGACACCAACAATCTTCTCAGCTGCTCTCACTATCCGTTGAAGGGACTTGCGGCAGGACGCGTTGCAGGCGCCATACCACACAGTGATGCAGCTAGTCAGAATGCTCTCGATGGTGCCTCTGTAGAAGGTGCACATGATGGGGGCCGGGGCTCTGGCTCTTCTGAGTTTGCGGAGGAAGTAGAGACGCTGTTGTGCTTTCTTGGCCAGTGCTGCAGTGTTGTTGGTCCAGGAGAGGTCCTCTGTGATGTGTACACCCAGGAACTTGGTGTTGCTCACTCTCTCCACGGTCGCACCATTGATGGTCAGAGGAGCATGCAGAGAATGCACTCAGAAAGTCCAACAGCCAGTTGCACAGCGACGTGTTGAGCCCCAGCTGGACCAATTTTTGAATGAGCTGTTGAGGGATGATTGTGTTGAATGCTGAACTGAAGTCTATGAACAGCAATCTGACATACGTGTCTTTTTTGTCCAGATGTGTGAGAGATGTGTGAGGGCTGGGTGGAGGGCAGTGGCGATGGCATCATATGCAAACTGGAAGGGGTCCAGGGAGGGGGGAGGACAGACTTGATGTGTTGCATGACTAGCCGTTCAAAGCACTTCATGAGAATAGGAGTGAGTGCTACTGGACGGTAGTCATTGAAGCAGGATGGAGATGACTTCTTCGGGACTGGAATGATGGTGGTAGCTTTGAAGCATGTGGGGACAACAGCCTGACTTAGCGAGATGTTGAAAATGTCTGTGAAGACATCAGTGAGTTCCACTGCACTGTCTCTCAGTACACGCCCAAGAATGTTGTCAGGACCCGGAGCTTTTCGTGCATTGATCCTGCTGAGGGATCTCCTCACTCTGTTCGGGGACAGCGTCATCACCTGGTCGCCAGGAGGAGGTGGAGTCTTCTGTGCAGTGGTGCTGTTTTTTGCCTCAAAGCGAGCAAAGAAGGCATTCAGCTCGTTCAGCAGGGGGATGGTGCTGTCACAGGTCTGTGGTGGGGGCTTGTAGTCCGTAATGGTCTGAATCCCCAGCCACAGGCTCTGAGTGTCTCTGCTGTCACTGAAATGATGGGCTATCCTCCTGGAGTACTGTCTCTTGGCCTCTCTGATGCCATGGGATAGGTTGGCCCTAGCTGTCTTCAGGCCCTCCTCATCTCCAGCTCTAAAAGCAGCATTCCGAGCCTTCAGAAGTCTGTAGACCTCCCCTGTCAGCCACGGCTTCTGGTTGGCCCGGACAGTGATAGTCTTTGTGACCGTTACATCATCAATACACTTGGTGATGTAGGCAGTGACAGTCTCTGAGTACTCTTGGAGGTCTGTAGTATTGTTGTATGTGGCAGCCTGCTTAAACATATCCCAGTCAGTGGTGTCAAAACGGTCTTGAAGTGCCTCTGACGACCCTTCAGGCCACACTTGTATCTGTTTGTGTACTGGTTTGATGGCTGTAACGAGCGGTCTGTATGCGGGCATTAGCATGACCGTGATGTGGTCTGAGGCTCCAAGGTGGGGGAGGAGTAGGGCCTTGTAAGCTCCTCTCTGGGTGGTGTAAACAATGTCCAGGGTATTTTTTCCCCTTGTTGGAAAGTCTATGTGTTGGTGAATTTTTGGGAACACACTCCTTAAGTCTGCGTGGTTGAAATCCCCAGTCAAGATTAGAAAAGCATCTGGGTGGGCTGTCTGCTGCTCACTGATGTGCTGGTACAGATCATTTAGTGCCTCACTCCTGTTGTTGTTGTTGGAGCTGGGAGGAATGTATACAGCAATGAGCAGTATGGCTGTATATTCCCTCGGTAGATAGAACGGCCGGCACTTAATAATCATAAACTCCACCAGGGGTGAGCAGTGTTTGCAGACCACAACAGCGTCGCGGCACCATGCATCATTGATGTAAACACAAAGCCCGCCGCCACGTCTCTTACCTCCCTCGGCGAGAGCTCTGTCTGCTCGATAGCATGTTAGCTGGTCGAGCTGAATGGCGCAGTCCGGTACACTGTTGTTAAGCCATGTTTCCGTAAACACAAAAACACAACAGTCTCTTACAGTCCTCTGAGCAGAGCGAAGCAGTCGGATGTAGTCCAGTTTATTGTCCAAAGAGCGTACGTTCGCCAGTACGATGGTGGGGATAGCTGGCTTGTGTGGGTTAGCCGCTAGCCTAGCTCGGATACCTCCACGCTTACCCCTCTTCTGCTTCCTCTCACGCCGCTTGTAGCGCCTCCGCTGTGGGCGAGATGCAGTAGTGGGGGTCGGTGATGGTGTAGGCCTCCGGAGCAGACCGACGTCCCGCAGCTCTTCGGCGTGCGTGGAGTTTAACTCTAAAAATGTGGTTCTGCCGACATCGAGCAGAAACTCACGACTGTATGCGCGCTTAAAGACAGGTAGACGAGACGAAGATGTACAAAAACATTGCAACTTACAAGACAAAAAACACGAAAACACCGTTCTGTCGGGAGAGAGAGAAGCCGCTGCGTCTGTGCGCGCCGCCATGTTGGATCACCTTACAATACAATTTATATTGTATACCTAAGTTCACTGTTATCCCACCGGTCACTATTGTGACCGTCAACATGTTTACTCATTCTATGCCCACACTCAACAAAAGTGAATATGTGAATTCATATATTAATACTAGACACCTTAAAGATAATGTGTACCAAAAATCTTTGTCATATCTTTATGTTGACATACTTTACTAGCCTTTTGTTCTGGAGCTTTGATGCAGTTATCATCTTCTCAAGGTGCAAACAGGAAATAAACTGCTCTGGTCATGTGACAATTTGCACTAATCATGTGAAACGGCACATATTTAATTGAGACCCTTTATTTTTACCACATTTGCAGGAAGTGCACTAAAACATCAGTCAGTAAGGTTTTTAGAGCTTTATAAATGAAAACCTTTTTTACGGTCACTATTGGGATTAAATTTAATATTCTAATGATTTTTGGCATAAAAGAAAAATCGATAATTTTGACCCATACAATGTATTTTTAGCTATTGCTACAAATATACCTGTGCTACTTAAGACTGGTTTTGTGGTCCAGGGTCACAAATTGCATGTGAGATTGTTTTCATTTGAGAGATTAGCAATATTCAAGACAGCTATAGCTGTTATCAGCAATGCATTAAATATTTGTTATGATACAAGTTTTATTGGATTTTTTTTTTTTTTTTTTTTTTGGTTAAAGGAACCAGAAACCTATAGTAATCAGAAGAGCTTGACTGACATCAACAAGTGAAAAAGCAGGAAGATCTCCTTAGTAAGAAATCATTCCTGTATCACAAATAGTAGCATTGTCAGTCCTCTGTCGTGTGTGTCTTGTGTTCCCGCCTCATGTGTCCATATTTGGTTTGTTTCCTGTCCTCGTCTGATGTGATTATTGGTTAATTCTTGTCCAGCCGTGTTTGTCTAATTGTCTATGATTATCCCTTGTATATTAGTCCTGTCTGTTCTGTTTGATTTTGTCTGGTCTACTCGTTACTGTGAGTCTGCCTAGCCTTGTCTTGCCCTGCCTTGTGTCAACATTAAAGACTGTCATTTTGAGTTTAATCCTCGTCTGCGTGTTCCTCGTTTCTCCCTGCTGTGTGCACCGTGACAGAAGACCAGACCTATAAAGTAAGCGGCGCCCCTTCACCTCATTTTGTGTTCCGTTTTTGAAAGTCTTTTGTTTGTTCCTGTTTTTGTTTGTCCCGCGGCAAGGAAGTCGCCACTCGTCCTTTGGCCCTAGCCCGCGTCAAGTCGGCGTGGGAGTTCGGCGGGATCGCCGTGAGTCCGCTGGCCGCGAGCCCTCATGCCCGCCGTTCGCGGGAGTTCAAGCCACCGTCCGCGGCTCACCCAGGCCCGCCGTTCGCGGGAGATCACGTCGCCGGCTGCCGATGACTCAAGCCCGCCGCTGACTCAAGCCCACCGGCCCGCCGGTGACTCAAGCCCCGTGGATCCAGTCCACATGTTCCGGCCAGGAGTGCCGTGTTTCTCTTGTTGTGCCCACAGGAACATTTTAAATTACCATGTCTTGTCTTGTCCGCGGAGACTCGTCGAGGGCAGGCGGCTCCTCTAGTCATGGCCGAGGAGGCCATTCCCAGCCACCTGCCCCTCCTGTCATTGATGTTGGAAGTGGTTGCTGAGGGACCTTGTGAGGGCCCCTGACTCCTTGTCATGCCCAGAAGAAGCCTCAGCTTCCGAGCTAGCCCAGGAGGGCTTCCTGTTCCTGTGGGCGGTCCTGTCTTGTCCTGTTCGTCTGTTTAGCCCTGGAGGGCTATCCTGTCTTGTCCTGTGTGTCCAGCCCCGGAGGGCTCCTGATACCCCCTAGCTGCCCCATGGAAATTTTGGGGGGGTAAAAGGGCTCCGGCTGTAGGGGCCGGGCCGAGGGGACTGAGGCCAAGGCCCCAAAGACGATCTGCCATGGCCTCCTGAGCCCCTAGCTCCGCCATGGTCTCCAGAGCTCCCAGCTCCGCCATGGCCTCATGAGCTCCCAGCTCCGCCATGGTCTCCAGAGCTCCTAGCTCCGCCATGGCCTCCTGAGCTCCCAGCTCCGCCATGGTCTTCAGAGCTCCTAGCTCCGCCATGGCCTCCTGAGCTCCCTGCACCGCCATGGCTTCCAGAGCTCCCAGCTCCGCCATGGTCCCTGTCTGTCTGTTCTGCTCTGGAGGTCCCCGTCCTGTGTTCCTGTCCGTGTCTGTCCTGAGGGGCCCCCAGAGCGCCCACCCCCCCTCCCCGGTGGAACTGTTAAGGCTCGGGACGAGCCTTTCGGGAGGGGGGAGTTATGTCAGTCCTCTGTCATGTGTGTCTTGTGTTCCCGCCTCATGTGTCCATATTTGGTTTGTTTCCTGTCCTCGTCTGATGTGATTATTGGTTAATTGTTGCCCAGCCGTGTTTGTCTAATTGTCTATTATTATCCCTTGTATATTAGTCCTGTCTGTTCTGTTTGATTTGGTCTGGTCTACTCGTTACTCCCCGGTGTTTCTGTGAGTCTGCCTAGCCTTGTCTTGCCCTGCCTTGTGTCAATATGAAAGACTGTCATTTTGAGTTTAATCCTCGTCTGCGTGTTCCTCATTTCTCCCTGCTGTGTGCACCGTGACAAGCATGACACTAGCAATTCAAAGGTCAGGGGATTGTTTTGCCAGGGAATCTGTGAACTGTTAAAACATGAACTGTTAAAATATATACCTTAAATGCAATGAATGTTGCTGCCAAATACATAAATGTAAAGCCAGAAGGCTCATCAAGCAGCCTGCGCAACCTACAGTAGGAACTAAAGAAAATAATGTCAAAGAACAAATCACCAGTTGACAACAGTTGCAATGATTTGATATTTTGTTGGGTTGTGTCAAAATAGCAAGTTTTATGGTAACTAAAGACATTTGATCATTTTCAGCATAGAAGTTAAGTGTGATGAATGTGAAAGCCCCCTAAAATATTTCTGATTCTTTTGCTGTAATGATACAGCTGCTCATTTTACACTTAATTTACAGAAAGTAGGAGTAGCAATATATTAAAATAATTAAATATCACAATTAAAAATAGTTAAAATAGTCCACGTGTTATGTGCAAAATTAGAGGTGATATGTTCACTTTTTCATAAAAGCATGAAACTTGGTACAATTGTACAGGTTAGGGCCCTGAACATTTTCAGAAATGGAGCATCGCCAAAACACCTCGTGGTTGCCATGGCGACCATTTTACTTTCCGCCATAACCAAATTATGTATTTTGTGTCATATCTCCTGCACCAAACATGATGGTCAAGGATTACAATCATACCATATACAAAAACATAAACTGTTCAGGTAAAGAGTTACTGGTGAAATCAGCCATGTGAGAAGGAAATAACAGTATCTGAGCATCACAGCATTTACAAAAGTCCATATTATGGCTATTATTTTTTTCTTTCTTTGATAATTAACTAATATTTTATTCAATAGTTCAATAGTTTCTGGGTACTCAAAGCGCTTTAAGGGGGAATCTCCTCAACCACCAATGTGCAGCATCCACCTGGATGATATTGCCATATTGCGCCAGAACGCCCACCACACACCAGTTTAACTAATATTTTATTCAATAGTACAATAAAAGATTGTTTTCAAGAATACAGTCATATATTTCAGAGATATGAAAAAAATATAATCTCAAGTAAGTGTATCTTTCCTTACCTCTCAGGCAGAATCAGGTAGGCGGTAGTATGTTTCCAATACATTCTTGTTCTCTCTCAACAATGCTCTAACATCACACGCAGACGGCAACGCAATCTTGCTAAGTTGCGTCCTATTTTCTAATAATTGGAAATACTCAACCTACTCTTCCCTATGCAATAAACATTATTTTGAGTTTCATGCTATTATGGTAACAGCTCCTGTTAAACTCCATATTGTAATGATTTATCACCTTCCTGGTCAACTGGGCACCTTTATAGAGGAGCTGTATGGGTTGCTGTCCTCATTCTCTGTGGATGTCAGTCCACTTGTAGTCTTTGGTGACTTTGAACTCCATCATTTGCTCCGCTCATGAACTCTACTTTATCAGATAAAATGAAAATGCTATCAAAACTATTCTGAAGACAGTCGGTTCCCTTCAGAGATACATTCATATAAATCACCCGTGACGCGTTTTGATTTTGAAACGTGCAGCGCTCATGTTTATTCAACGAAGTCAAACGCCACAAATATATCAATGTATTAAGGTAATGTATATCGAAATATCGGAAATGTGTTTAAAAATCATATCACCGTTATTGAAAAAATTTATATCACGATACATATTGATATTGAATTATTGTCCAGCCCTAGTATATATATATATACTGTATATGTGTGTGTGGTTGTACATAAGCTGATGTAGTTGTTTTTTGGTGTTTGGCTTAATGTATGTTAGAATCATTGTTATACCTTTTTTTCTTTAATATTTTGAATTGTTTTTAGCTTTATTTTTTAGTTTTTCCATTTAAATGTTATATTTTGAAATATTGTTGTATGCATTTGTCATTTTTATTTAATTTCTTTATTTTTAAAATGTGTATATGTAGTATTTATAATGTTTTAGCTTTTAGTTTTGGATCTGTTTTTAGTTGTTTTAGTACTACAATTGATTGCTTCTATTGTCCTCATTTGTAAGTCGCTTTGGATAAAAGCGTCTGCTAAATGACTAAATAAATGACTAAATAAATCTGGAGAAGCATTACACTGCAGACTTCCACTTCCATTCCTAGCTTCATTCGATCACAAATGGCTTAGCCACAAGCACTAACAAATCAGGCAACCAGCTTGACTTAATGTACACATGCAGTTGTATCACAGACAACATTTGGTAAAACCTCTAGACATCTCTGATCATTTCTATATTAGATTTAACCTACATATTACTACCTGTGTGCCACCAATTCCTCTACCAGTTACTTTTAGGCAACACCTATGCTCCCTTTCACCCTTCCATCTCAAAAAGGCTCAAACACATGAAAATCTGTCTTCTGCATTTCAAATAACATTTAATTTCATGAGAAAGAATCATCTGTCATGTACTTGAGCTTTACTCTTAAAATTGCATTAAGCAACTTTCTCTCACTGAGAAAAAAGCTTTTCAGCCTCCGTGGCCTTGCAGTCTCTTCATTTACTTAGTTGCACTAAACACAGCGTTAGTGTTCTTAGAAGCTGTAAAATAGTGATTCTGTGCATTGAAGCTCTAACATGACTTGCTCTGCAAAAAGCTCAAACACATGAAAATCTGTCTTCTGCATTGCAAATAACATTTCATTTCATGAGAAAGAAACATCTTTCATGTACTTGAGCTTTACTCTTAAAATTGCATTAAGCAACTTTCTCTCGCTGAGTAAGAAGCTTTTCAGCATCCGTGGCCTAGCATTCTCTTAATTTGCTTAATTGCACTAAACACAGCGTTAGTGTTCTTAGAAGCTCTAAACTAGTGATTATGTGCATTGAATCTCTAACATGACCTGCTCTGCAAAAAAGCTCAAACACATGAAAATCTGTCTTCTGCATTGCAAATAACATTTCTTTTCATGAGAATGAAACATCTTTCATGTACTTGAGCTTTACTCTTAAAATTGCATTAAGCAACTTTCTCTCACTGAGAAAGAAGCTTTTCAGCATCTGTGGCCTTGCATTCTCTTCATTTGCAAAAAAAGCTCAAACACATGAAAGTCTGTTTTCTGCATTGCAAATAACATTTAATTTCATGATAAAGAAACATCTTTCATGTACTTGAGCTTTACTCTTAAAATTGCATTAAGCAACTTTCTCTCACTGTGAAATAAGCTTTTCAGCATCCGTGGCCATGTATTCTCTTCATTTGCTTAGTTGCACTAAACACAGCATTAGTGTTCTTAGAAGCTCTAAACTAGTGATTATGTGCATTGAAGCTCTATCATTACTTGCTTTGCAAAAAAGCTCAAACACTTGAAAATCTGCCTTATGCATTGCAAATATTTTATTTCATGAGAAAGAAACATCTTTAAGATACTTGAGCTTAACTCTTAAAATTGCATTAAGCAACTTTCTCTCACTGAGAAAGAAGCTTTTCACCCTCCGTGGCCTTGCAGTCTCTTCATTTGCTTAGTTGCACTAAACACAGCGTTAGTGTTCTTAGAAGCTCTAAACTAGTGATTATGTGCATTGAAGCTCTAACATGACTTGCTCTGCAAAAAAGCTCAAACACATGAAAATCTGTCTTCTGCATTGCAAATAACATTTCATTTCATGAGAAAGAAACATCTTTCATGTACTTGAGCTTAACTCTTAAAATTGCATTAAGCAACTTTCTCTCACTGAGAAATAAGCTTTTCAGCATCCGTGGCCATGTATTCTCTTCATTTGCTTAGTTGCACTAAACACAGCATTAGTGTTCTTAGAAGCTCTAAACTAGTGATTATGTGCATTGAAGCTCTAACATTACTTGCTTTGCAAAAAAGCTCAAACACATGAAAATCTGTCTTCTGCATTGCAAATAACATTTCATTTCATGAGAAAGAAACATCTTTCATGTACTTGAGCTTTACTCTTAAAATTGCATTAAGCAACTTTCTCTCGCTGAGAAAGCTTTTCAGCATCCGTGGCCTAGCATTCTCTTAATTTGCTTAATTGCACTAAACACAGCGTTAGTGTTCTTAGAAGCTGTAAAATAGTGATTATGTGCATTGAAGCTCTAACATGACTTGCTCTGCAAAAAAGCTCAAACACATGAAAATCTGTCTTCTGCATTGCAAATAACATTTCATTTCATGAGAAAGAAACATCTTTCATGTACTTGAGCTTTACTCTTAAAATTGCATTATGCAACTTTCTCTCATTGAGAAAGTAACTTTTCAGCATCCGTGGCCTTGCATTCTCTTCATTTGCTTAGTTGCACTAAACACAGCGTTAGTGTTCTTAGAAGCTCTAAACTAGTGATTATGTGCATTGAAGCTCTAACATTACTTGCTTTGCAAAAAAGCTCAAACACATGAAAATCTGTCTTCTGCTTTGCTAATAACATTTAATTTCATGAGAAAGAACCATCTTTCATGTACTTGAGCTTTACTCTTAAAATTGCATTAAGCAACTTTCTCTCACTGAGAAATAAGCTTTTCAGCATCCTTGGCCATGTATTCTCTTCATTTGCTTAGTTGCACTAAACACAGCATTAGTGTTCTTAGAAGGTCTAAACTAGTGATTATGTGCATTGAAGCTCTAACATGACTTGCTCTGCAAAAAAGCTCAAACACTTGAAAATCTGCCTTATGCATTACAAATATTTTATTTCATGAGAAAGAAACATCTTTAAGGTACTTGAGCTTTACTCTTAAAATTGCATTAAGCAATTTGCTCTCGCTGAGAAAGAAGCTTTTCAGCCTCCGTGGCCTTGCAGTCTCTTCATTTGCTTAGTTGCACTAAACACAGCATTAGTGTTCTTAGAAGCTCTAAACTAGTGATCATGTGCCTTGAAGCTCTAACATTACTTGCTTTGCAAAAAAGCTCAAACACATGAAAATCTGTCTTCTGAATTGCAAATAACATTTCATTTCATGAGAAAGAAACATCTTTCATGTACTTGAGCTTTACTCTTAAAATTGCATTAAGCAACTTTCTCTCACTGAGAAATAAGCTTTTCAGCATCCGTGGCCTTGCATTCTCTTCATTTGCTTAGTTGCACTAAACACAGCATTAGTGTTCTTAGAAGCTCTAAACTAGTGATTATGTGCATTGAAGCTCTAACATGACTTGCTCTGCAAAAAAGCTCAAACACATGAAAATCTGTCTTCTGCATTGCAAATAACATTTCATTTCATGAGAAAGAAACATCTTTCATGTACTTGAGCTTTATTCTTAAAATTGCATTAAGCAACTTTCTCTCACTGAGAAATAAGCTTTTCAGCATCCGTGGCCTTGCATTCTCTTCATTTGCTTAGTTGCACTAAACACAGAATTGGTGTTCTTAGAAGCTCTAAAAAAGTGATTTTGTGCATTTAAGCTCTAAAATGACTTTTTCTGCAAAAAAGCTCAAACACATGAAAATCTGTCTTCTGCATTGCAAAAAACATTTCATTTCATTAGAAAGAAACATTTTTCATGTATTTGAGCTTTACTCTTAAAATTGCATTAAGCAACTTTCTCTCACTGAGAAAGAAGCTTTTCAGCATCCGTGGCCTTGCATTCTCTTCATTTGCTTAGTTGCACTAAACACAGCGTTAGTGTTCTTAGAAGCTCTAAACTAGTGATTATGTGCATTGAAGCTCTAACATTACTTGCTTTGCAAAAAAGCTCAAACACATGAAAATCTGTCTTCTGCATTGCAAATAACATTTAATTTCATGAGAAAGAAACATCTTTCATGTACTTGAGCTTTACTCTTAAAATTGCATTAAGCAACTTTCTCTCACTGAGAAATAAGCTTTTCAGCATCCGTGGCCATGTATTCTCTTCATTTGCTTAGTTGCACTAAACACAGCATTAGTGTTCTTAGAAGCTCTAAACTAGTGATTATGTGCATTGAAGCTCTAACATTACTTGCTTTGCAAAAAAGCTCAAACACATGAAAATCTGTCTTCTGCATTGCAAATAACATTTCATTTCATGAGAAAGAAACATCTTTCATGTACTTGAGCTTTACTCTTAAAATTGCATTAAGCAACTTTCTCTCACTGAGAAATAAGCTTTTCAGCATCCGTGGCCTTGCATTCTCTTCATTTGCTTAATTGCACTAAACACAGCGTTAGTGTTCTTAGAAGCTGTAAAATAGTGATTATGTGCATTGAAGCTCTAACATGACTTGCTCTGCAAAAAAGCTCAAACACATGAAAATCTGTCTTCTGCATTGCAAATATTTTATTTCATGAGAAAGAAACATCTTTAATGTACTTGAGCTTTACTCTTAAAATTGCATTATGCAACTTTCTCTCATTGAGAAAGTAACTTTTCAGCATCCGTGGCCTTGCATTCTCTTTATTTGCTTAATTGCACTAAACACAGCGTTAGTGTTCTTACAAGCTCTAAACTAGTGATTATGTGCATTGAAGCTCTAACATTACTTGCTTTGCAAAAAAGCTCAAACACATGAAAATCTGTCTTCTGCTTTGCTAATAACATTTAATTTCATGAGAAAGAACCATCTTTCATGTACTTGAGCTTTACTCTTAAAATTGCATTAAGCAACTTTCTCTCACTGAGAAATAAGCTTTTCAGCATCCTTGGCCATGTATTCTCTTCATTTGCTTAGTTGCACTAAACACAGCATTAGTGTTCTTAGAAGGTCTAAACTAGTGATTATGTGCATTGAAGCTCTAACATGACTTGCTCTGCAAAAAAGCTCAAACACTTGAAAATCTGTCTTCTGCATTGCAAATAACATTTAATTTCATGAGAAAGAAACATCTTTCATGTACTTGAGCTTTACTCTTAAAATTGCATTAAGCAATTTTCTCTCGCTGAGAAAGAAGCTTTTCAGCCTCCGTGGCCTTGCAGTCTCTTCATTTGCTTAGTTGCACTAAACACAGCATTAGTGTTCTTAGAAGCTCTAAACTAGTGATTATGTGCATTGAAGCTCTAACATTACTTGCTTTGCAAAAAAGCTCAAACACATGAAAATCTGTCTTCTGAATTGCAAATAACATTTCATTTCATGAGAAAGAAACATCTTTCATGTACTTGAGCTTTACTCTTAAAATTGCATTAAGCAACTTTCTCTCGCTGAGAAATAAGCTTTTCAGCATCCGTGGCCTTGCAGTCTCTTCATTTGCTTAGTTGCACTAAACACAGCGTTAGTGTTCTTAGAAGCTCTAAACTAGTGATTATGTGCATTGAAGCTCTAACATGACTTGCTCTGCAAAAAAGCTCAAACACATGAAAATCTGTCTTCTGCATTGCAAATAACATTTCATTTCATGAGAATGAAACATCTTTCATGTACTTGAGCTTTACTCTTAAAATTGCATTAAGCAACTTTCTCTCACTGAGAAAGAAGCTTTTCAGCATCTGTGGCCTTGCATTCTCTTCATTTGCAAAAAAAGCTCAAACACATGAAAGTCTGTTTTCTGAATTGCAAATAACATTTCATTTCACGAGAAAGAAACATCTTTCATGTACTTGAGCTTTACTCTTAAAATTGCATGAAGCCACTTTCTCTCGCTGAGAGTGTACTTGCTGAAACACATGAAAATTTGTCTTCTGCATTGCAAATAACATTTAATTTCATGATAAAGAAACAACTTTCAGGTACTTGAGCTTTACTCTTAAAATTGCATTAAGCAACTTTCTCTCACTGTGAAATAAGCTTTTCAGCATCCGTGGCCATGTATTCTCTTCATTTGCTTAGTTGCACTAAACACAGCATTAGTGTTCTTAGAAGCTCTAAACTAGTGATTATGTGCATTGAAGCTCTATCATTACTTGCTTTGCAAAAAAGCTCAAACACTTGAAAATCTGTCTTCTGAATTGCAAATAACATTTCATTTCATGAGAAAGAAACATCTTTCATGTACTTGAGCTTTACTCTTAAAATTGCATTAAGCAACTTTCTCTCACTGAGAAATAAGCTTTTCAGCATCCATGGCCTTGTATTCTCTTCATTTGCTTAATTGCACTAAACACAGCGTTAGTGTTCTTAGAAGCTGTAAAATAGTGATTCTGTGCATTGAAGCTCTAACATGACTTGCTCTGCAAAAAAGCTCAAACACATGAAAATCTGTCTTCTGCATTGCAAATATTTAATTTCATGAGAAAGAAACATCTTTCAGTACTTGAGCTTTACTCTTAAAATTGCATTAAGCAACTTTCTCTCACTGAGAAAGAAGCTTTTCAGCCTCCGTGGCCTTGCAGTCTCTTCATTTGCTTAGTTGCACTAAACACAGCGTTAGTGTTCTTAGAAGCTCTAAACTAGTGATTATGTGCATTGAAGCTCTAACATGACTTGCTCTGCAAAAAAGCTCAAACACATGAAAATCTGTCTTCTGCATTGCAAATAACATTTCATTTCATGAGAAAGAAACATCTTTCATGTACTTGAGCTTTACTCTTAAAATTGCATTAAGCAACTTTCTCTCACTGAGAAATAAGCTTTTCAGCATCCGTGGCCATGTATTCTCTTCATTTGCTTAGTTGCACTAAACACAGCATTAGTGTTCTTAGAAGCTCTAAACTAGTGATTATGTGCATTGAAGCTCTAACATTACTTGCTTTGCAAAAAAGCTCAAACACATGAAAATCTGTCTTCTGAATTGCAAATAACATTTCATTTCATGAGAAAGAAACATCTTTCATGTACTTGAGCTTTACTCTTAAAATTGCATTAAGCAACTTTCTCTCGCTGAGAAAGCTTTTCAGCATCCGTGGCCTAGCATTCTCTTAATTTGCTTAATTGCACTAAACACAGCGTTAGTGTTCTTAGAAGCTCTAAACTAGTGATTATGTGCATTGAAGCTCTAACATGACTTGCTCTGCAAAAAAGCTCAAACACATGAAAATCTGTCTTCTGCATTGCAAATAACATTTCATTTCATGAGAAACAAACTGCTTTCATGTACTTGAGCTTTACTCTTAAAATTGCATTATGCAACTTTCTCTCATTGAGAAAGTAACTTTTCAGCATCCGTGGCCTTGCATTCTCTTTATTTGCTTAATTGCACTAAACACAGCGTTAGTGTTCTTAGAAGCTCTAAACTAGTGATTATGTGCATTGAAGCTCTAACATGACTTGCTCTGCAAAAAAGCTCAAACACATGAAAATCTGTCTTCTGCATTGCAAATAACTTTTTATTTCATGAGAAAGAAACATCTTTCATGTACTTGAGCTTTACTCTTAAAATTGCATTAAGCAATTTGCTCTCGCTGAGAAAGAAGCTTTTCAGCCTCCGTGGCCTTGCAGTCTCTTCATTTGCTTAGTTGCACTAAACACAGCATTAGTGTTCTTAGAAGCTCTAAACTAGTGATTATGTGCATTGAAGCTCTAACATTACTTGCTTTGCAAAAAAGCTCAAACACATGAAAATCTGTCTTCTGAATTGCAAATAACATTTCATTTCATGAGAAAGAAACATCTTTCATGTACTTGAGCTTTACTCTTAAAATTGCATTAAGCAACTTTCTCTCACTGAGAAAGAAGCTTTTCACCCTCCGTGGCCTTGCAGTCTCTTCATTTGCTTAGTTGCACTAAACACAGCGTTAGTGTTCTTAGAAGCTCTAAACTAGTGATTATGTGCATTGAAGCTCTAACATGACTTGCTCTGCAAAAAAGCTCAAACACATGAAAATCTGTCTTCTGCATTGCAAATAACATTTCATTTCATGAGAAAGAAACATCTTTCATGTACTTGAGCTTTACTCTTAAAATTGCATTAAGCAACTTTCTCTCACTGAGAAATAAGCTTTTCAGCATGTGCTTGCCATCTATTTGTTTTTCATTTGCTTAGTCTATATATTTTCTCTCGTATTTTGTGTTCTTAGATATGCTCTAAACTAGTATTGTGCATTGAAGTCTAACATAACTTGCTCTTGCAAAAAAGCTAACACTAAAATTTCTTTGCATTGCAAAAACATTTATTTCATGAAAAGAAACATTTTGTGCGAGCTTTTACTCTTAAAATTGCATTTTTTTTTCTCTCACTGAGAGGATGTCTTCTTAATTTTGTGCATCTTTATTTTTTTTGATGTTATTAAAGCTCTAAACTAGTGATTATGTGCATTGAAGCTCTAACATTACTTGCTTTGCAAAAAAGCTCAAACACATGAAAATCTGTCTTCTGCTTGCAAATAACATTTATTTCATGAGAAAGAAACATCTTTCATGTACTTGAGCTTTACTCTTAAAATTGCATTAAGCAACTTTCTCTCACTGAGAAATAAGCTTTTCAGCATCCGTGGCCATGTATTCTCTTCATTTGCTTAGTTGCACTAAACACAGCATTAGTGTTCTTAGAAGCTCTAAACTAGTGATTATGTGCATTGAAGCTCTAACATGACTTGCTCTGCAAAAAAGCTCAAACACATGAAAATCTGTCTTCTGCATTGCAAATAACTTTTTATTTCATGAGAAAGAAACATCTTTAAGGTACTTGAGCTTTACTCTTAAAATTGCATTAAGCAATTTGCTCTCGCTGAGAAAGAAGCTTTTCAGCCTCCGTGGCCTTGCAGTCTCTTCATTTGCTTAGTTGCACTAAACACAGCATTAGTGTTCTTAGAAGCTCTAAACTAGTGATCATGTGCCTTGAAGCTCTAACATTACTTGCTTTGCAAAAAAGCTCAAACACATGAAAATCTGTCTTCTGCATTGCAAATAACATTTATTTCATGAGAAAGAAACATCTTTCATGTACTTGAGCTTTACTCTTAAAATTGCATTAAGCAACTTTCTCTCACTGAGAAATAAGCTTTTCAGCATCCGTGGCCTTGCATTCTCTTCATTTGCTTAGTTGCACTAAACACAGCGTTAGTGTTCTTAGAAGCTCTAAACTAGTGATTATGTGCATTGAAGCTCTAACATGACTTGCTCTGCAAAAAAGCTCAAACACATGAAAATCTGTCTTCTGCATTGCAAATAACATTTCATTTCATGAGAAAGAAACATCTTTCATGTACTTGAGCTTTACTCTTAAAATTGCATTAAGCAACTTTCTCTCACTGAGAAAGAAGCTTTTCAGCATCCGTGGCCTTGCATTCTCTTCATTTGCTTAAAAAAGCTCAAACACATAAAGTCTGTTTTCTGATTGCAATAACATTTCATTTCACTAGAAAGAAACATCTTTCATGTACTTGAGCTTTACTCTTAAAATTGCATAAGCAACTTTCTCTCGCTGAGAGTGTACTTGCAAACACATGAAAATTTGTCTTCTGCATTGCAAATAACATTTAATTTCATGAGAAAGAAACATCTTTCATGTACTTGAGCTTTACTCTTAAAATTGCATTAAGCAACTTTCTCTCACTGAGAAAGAAGCTTTTCAGCATCCGTGGCCATGCATTCTCTTCATTTGCTTAGTTGCACTAAACACAGCATTAGTGTTCTTAGAAGCTCTAAACTAGTGATTATGTGCATTGAAGCTCTAACATTACTTGCTTTGCAAAAAAGCTCAAACACATGAAAATCTGTCTTCTGCATTGCAAATAACATTTCATTTCATGAGAAAGAAACATCTTTCATGTACTTGAGCTTTACTCTTAAAATTGCATTAAGCAACTTTCTCTCACTGAGAAATAAGCTTTTCAGCATCCGTGGCCTTGCATTCTCTTCATTTGCTTAATTGCACTAAACACAGCGTTAGTGTTCTTAGAAGCTCTAAACTAGTGATTATGTGCATTGAAGCTCTAACATGACTTGCTCTGCAAAAAAGCTCAAACACATGAAAATCTGTCTTCTGCATTGCAAATAACTTTTAATTTCATGAGAAAGAAACATCTTTCATGTACTTGAGCTTTACTCTTAAAATTGCATTAAGCAACTTTCTCTCACTGAGAAAGAAGCTTTTCAGCCTCCGTGGCCTTGCAGTCTCTTCATTTGCTTAGTTGCACTAAACACAGCGTTAGTGTTCTTAGAAGCTCTAAACTAGTGATTATGTGCATTGAAGCTCTAACATGACTTGCTCTTGCAAAAAAGCTCAAACACATGAAAATCTGTCTTCTGCATTGCAAATAACATTTCATTTCATGAGAAAGAAACATCTTTCATGTACTTGAGCTTTACTCTTAAAATTGCATTAAGCAACTTTCTCTCACTGAGAAATAAGCTTTTCAGCATCCGTGGCCATGTATTCTCTTCATTTGCTTAGTTGCACTAAACACAGCATTAGTGTTCTTAGAAGCTCTAAACTAGTGATTATGTGCATTGAAGCTCTAACATTACTTGCTTTGCAAAAAAGCTCAAACACATGAAAATCTGTCTTCTGCATTGCAAATAACATTTCATTTCATGAGAAAGAAACATCTTTCATGTACTTGAGCTTTACTCTTAAAATTGCATTAAGCAACTTTCTCTCTGTGAGAAAGCTTTTCAGCATCTGTGGCCTTGCATTCTCTTCATTTGCTTAATTGCACTAAACACAGCGTTAGTGTTCTTAGAAGCTCTAAACTAGTGATTATGTGCATTGAAGCTCTAACATGACTTGCTCTGCAAAAAAGCTCAAACACATGAAAATCTGTCTTCTGCATTGCAAATAACATTTCATTTCATGAGAAAGAAACATCTTTCATGTACTTGAGCTTTACTCTTAAAATTGCATTAAGCAACTTTCTCTCACTGAGAAAGAAGCTTTTCAGCATCCGTGGCCTTGCATTCTCTTCATTTGCTTAGTTGCACTAAACACAGCGTTAGTGTTCTTAGAAGCTCTAAACTAGTGATTATGTGCATTGAAGCTCTAACATTACTTGCTTTGCAAAAAAGCTCAAACACATGAAAATCTGTCTTCTGCATTGCAAATATTTTTATTTCATGAGAAAGAAACATCTTTCATGTACTTGAGCTTTACTCTTAAAATTGCATTAAGCAACTTTCTCTCGCTGAGAAAGCTTTTCAGCATCCGTGGCCTAGCATTCTTTTAATTTGCTTAATTGCACTAAACCCAGCATTAGTGTTCTTAGAAGCTGTAAAATAGTGATTATATGCATTGAAGCTCTAACATTACTTGCTTTGCAAAAAAGCTCAAACACATGAAAATCTGTCTTCTGCATTGCAAATAACTTTTTATTTCATGATAAAGAAACAACTTTCAGGTACTTGAGCTTTACTCTTAAAATTGCATTAAGCAACTTTCTCTCGCTGAGAAAGAAGCTTTTCAGCCTCCGTGGCCTTGCAGTCTCTTCATTTGCTTAGTTGCACTAAACACAGCGTTAGTGTTCTTAGAAGCTCTAAACTAGTGATTATGTGCATTGAAGCTCTAACATGACTTGCTCTGCAAAAAAGCTCAAACACATGAAAATCTGTCTTCTGCATTGCAAATAACATTTCATTTCATGAGAATGAAACATCTTTCATGTACTTGAGCTTTACTCTTAAAATTGCATTAAGCAACTTTCTCTCACTGAGAAAGAAGCTTTTCAGCATCTGTGGCCTTGCATTCTCTTCATTTGCAAAAAAAGCTCAAACACATGAAAGTCTGTTTCTGAATTGCAAATAACAAGCATTTCACTAGAAAGAAACATCTTTCATGTACTTGAGCTTTACTCTTAAAATTGCATGAAGCAACTTTCTCTCGCTGAGAGTGTACTTGCTGAAACACATGAAAATCTGTCTTCTGCATTGCAAATAACATTTCATTTCATGAGAAAGAAACATCTTTCATGTACTTGAGCTTTACTCTTAAAATTGCATTAAGCAACTTTCTCTCACTGAGAAATAAGCTTTTCAGCATCCGTGGCCATGTATTCTCTTCATTTGCTTAGTTGCACTAAACACAGCATTAGTGTTCTTAGAAGCTCTAAACTAGTGATTATGTGCATTGAAGCTCTAACATTACTTGCTTTGCAAAAAAGCTCAAACACATGAAAATCTGTCTTCTGAATTGCAAATAACATTTCATTTCATGAGAAAGAAACATCTTTCATGTACTTGAGCTTTACTCTTAAAATTGCATTAAGCAACTTTCTCTCACTGAGAAATAAGCTTTTCAGCATCCATGGCCTTGCATTCTCTTCATTTGCTTAATTGCACTAAACACAGCGTTAGTGTTCTTAGAAGCTCTAAACTAGTGATTATGTGCATTGAAGCTCTAACATGACTTGCTCTGCAAAAAAGCTCAAACACTTGAAAATCTGCCTTATGCATTACAAATATTTTATTTCATGAGAAAGAAACATCTTTAAGGTACTTGAGCTTTACTCTTAAAATTGCATTAAGCAACTTTCTCTCACTGAGAAAGAAGCTTTTCAGCCTCCGTGGCCTTGCAGTCTCTTCATTTGCTTAGTTGCACTAAACACAGCGTTAGTGTTCTTAGAAGCTCTAAACTAGTGATTATGTGCATTGAAGCTCTAACATTACTTGCTTTGCAAAAAAGCTCAAACACATGAAAATCTGTCTTCTGCATTGCAAATAACATTTCATTTCATGAGAAAGAAACATCTTTCATGTACTTGAGCTTTACTCTTAAAATTGCATTAAGCAACTTTCTCTCACTGAGAAATAAGCTTTTCAGCATCCTTGGCCATGTATTCTCTTCATTTGCTTAGTTGCACTAAACACAGCATTAGTGTTCTTAGAAGGTCTAAACTAGTGATTATGTGCATTGAAGCTCTAACATGACTTGCTCTGCAAAAAAGCTCAAACACTTGAAAATCTGCCTTATGCATTACAAATATTTTATTTCATGAGAAAGAAACATCTTTAAGGTACTTGAGCTTTACTCTTAAAATTGCATTAAGCAATTTGCTCTCGCTGAGAAAGAAGCTTTTCAGCCTCCTTGGCCTTGCATTCTCTTTATTTGCTTAATTGCACTAAACACAGCGTTAGTGTTCTTACAAGCTCTAAACTAGTGATTATGTGCATTGAAGCTCTAACATTACTTGCTTTGCAAAAAAGCTCAAACACATGAAAATCTGTCTTCTGCATTGCAAATAACATTTCATTTCATGAGAAAGAAACATCTTTCATGTACTTGAGCTTTACTCTTAAAATTGCATTAAGCAACTTTCTCTCTTGAGAAAGAAGCTTTTCAGCATCCGTGGCTTGCAGTCTCTTCATTTGCTTAGTTGCACTAAACACAGCGTTAGTGTTCTTAGAAGCTCTAAACTAGTGATTATGTGCATTGAAGCTCTAACATGACTTGCTCTGCAAAAAAGCTCAAACACATGAAAATCTGTCTTCTGCATTGCAAATAACATTTCATTTCATGAGAATGAAACATCTTTCATGTACTTGAGCTTTACTCTTAAAATTGCATTAAGCAACTTTCTCTCACTGAGAAAGAAGCTTTTCAGCATCTGTGGCCTTGCATTCTCTCATCAATTGCAAAAAAAGCGTCAAAACACATGAAAGTGCCTGTTTCCTCTGATTATGCAAATAACATTTCATTTCACGAGAAAGAAACATCTTTCATGTACTTGAGCTTTACTCTTAAAATTTACATAAAGCAACTTACTCTTAAAATTTTATTTGCTCACTGAGAAATAAGCTTTTCAGCATCCTTGGCCTTGCATTCTCTTCATTTGCTTAGTTGCACTAAACACAGCGTTAGTGTTCTTAGAAGCTCTAAACTAGTGATTATGTGCATTGAAGCTCTAACATTACTTGCTTTGCAAAAAAGCTCAAACACATGAAAATCTGTCTTCTGAATTGCAAATAACATTTCATTTCATGAGAAAGAAACATCTTTCATGTACTTGAGCTTTACTCTTAAAATTGCATTAAGCAACTTTCTCTCTCGCTGAGAAAGAAGCTTTTCAGCTCCGTGGCCTTGCATTCTCTTCATTTGCTTATTGCACTAAACACAGCGTTAGTGTTCTTAGAAGCTCTAAACTAGTGATTATGTGCATTGAAGCTCTAACATGACTTGCTCTGCAAAAAAGCTCAAACACATGAAAATCTGTCTTCTGCATTGCAAATAACATTTCATTTCATGAGAAAGAAACATCTTTCATGTACTTGAGCTTTACTCTTAAAATTGCATTAAGCAACTTTCTCTCACTGAGAAAGAAGCTTTTCAGCATCCGTGGCCTGCATTCTCTTCATTGCTTAGTTGCACTAAACACAGCGTTAGTGTTCTTAGAAGCTCTAAACTAGTGATTATGTGCATTGAAGCTCTAACATTACTTGCTTTGCAAAAAAGCTCAAACACATGAAAATCTGTCTTCTGCATTGCAAATAACATTTCATTTCATGAGAAAGAAACATCTTTCATGTACTTGAGCTTTACTCTTAAAATTGCATTAAGCAACTTTTCTCTCGCTGAGAAAGGCTTTTCCAGCATCCGTGGCCTTCATTCTCTTAATTGCTTAATTGCACTAAACACAGCGTTAGTGTTCTTAGAAGCTGTACAAAAGTGATTATGTGCATTGAAGCTCTAACATGACTTGCTCTCAAAAAAGCTCAAACACATGAAAATCTGTCTTCTGCATTGCAATAACATTTTATTTCATGATAAAACAAACTGCATTCATGTACTTGAGCTTTACTCTTAAAATTGCATTAAGCAACTTTCTCTCACTGAGA